>CM035167.1:38393466-38651958 GCA_020205615.1 Panax quinquefolius | reverse complement strand
AGATCAAAGCATTCCAAAACATTGTCAAATATTGTTTCTTACTTTTCGGGTTACCCAGAACTTGACTGGTCATTCCCGGTCAACGGGTTTTGACCGAGAATAAAATGAAATCTAGACATGTGATGACTGTGTTTACACTTCCAGATCACATACCACATAAACAACTACCGATCCGAAACTTAAAACATAGTTAATTGCAATAGGGATGGCCTAGAAAATATTTATATAGGAAGAATTATGGATGTCCTCAAAAGATTTGATTTCAAACAAAAGGGTTGTGCTTATAAAATTTCTTTAAAGATCTCTATATGTTGTTTTTACTTGCCCAAAAGCTTGCCTTCCTTATTGTGGATAATGGTAGTAGAAAATATGCTCTAATGATGACCTTCGCTTTTATGCTTTGTATATATATTTTCTTTTAGTGATCAAAATAGGTTGATTTTCATCTTCCATTTGAAATAAGTAATTGAATAATGCAGTTTGGGTAAATTTAGCATGTTCTCTTGACTTTGCTATTATTTTCTTGACTTTGCTATTATATTTAAATATGTGCGGGAAGACCGCTTTCACGACCTACCTTACAATATTGGGTATCAAATTTTTTTGTGCTACGTTTACGGAAGACAAGGGACGAAATTATGAAGTGTACTATCTCTATATATGTAGATATATACTTTGATTGAAAAACTGTGGTAGCTTTAGATGGTTAATTGTCAAGATAATGAATGATTATGTAGTTGATGATTTTATTAAGTTAATAATATTTTAGTTTTTTATATTTTTGCCATTATTTGTTATGGGGACATTGAGCCAATCAGGCATACATAAAGAATGTCAAATTTTGATTTGGCAACAATATAATTCGTTACCAAGGCATTGAACAAGTTTTAATATAGCAACATTTTTTTATACATTTAGCAACAAATTTTCGTTGTTAATGGCATTAAAAATATAATATTTGGCAATGAAAAATTAACCTAATAACAACAGAGAGGATATTGTTGTTAATACTAACATAAAAGGAAACATTTTTTATCATTACAAATCATATCAACTTTCGTTGCACATATAAAGAAACGACAACATATAATGTCGTTGCTAATCGACGACTTTTGTTACTATTGAAAAATACCCAGCAACAAACATTTTTGTTGTTTGATTCAAAGATAATGTCGCTACAAATAATATTATCAACAACGAAAATCGTTGCTAAAAAATTTTACATTCATAACTAAAGCAAGCTTAGGCAACAATTTCCATAATTTACCGCAACAAAAATGTCGTTGCAAAATGGTGTCTATTGCAACGAAAATGAATGGTCGTTGCAAAAAAAGAGTGTTCATTTCGTTGCCAATTAACAGGCTTTTGCAACGAAATGGGGATTTTAGTAACAAAATTTTAGTTATTCTGCAACAATGCATTTTGTTGCAAAAGAATCGATGTCTCTGTACGAAAGCCAAATTTCGTTGCAAAATGTATTACTTTTTGCAATGAAATAAAAACGTTCGTTGTGGAACAATTAGCAACGCGCTCATTTAACGAAAGACGCCACGACGAGAAAGTCATTGCCAAAACCCTTTTGCAACAAATATTGGCACCTTTAGCAATGAAAATCGATTGTTGCTAAAGCCCCATTTTTTTGTAGTGTAACTTAGACACTGATCATGTAGTGTAAATCTAACTCGAAAATATCAAACCAGCATTATGATCATACAACAAACCAAAAAGTAGATTCAGCCTCTCAAAGTTACTGTCAGATCACATCTGGGTTTTCTGGGTAACCCAGAAACCCAGACAGTGTCGAGTTGACACTTTCAAGCTCGATTTCCTTTATGTTCTGGTCATCAAATGGTTCGGTTTTTGGTCCACACATGCAGTGCTCATGACAAGGAACACATAGTAATCAACTGATTAGTTAAACAAATAATAGAATCACAATTTATGGGACGATCAAATGCTGTTAGAAAGCTGGCTCATACAGTTTCTGGGTTTTCCAGAAACTACAGTCGTGATTAAATAGCCAAATTTGACCATCAATTACATCTCACATGTTTGTTATTTAAGCAATCTAAAGGTTTAGATCTCAAGTCCATATATCATACTACACACTGGTTATCATAACATCAACATACCTCATAAAACATGATAGATCAAAGCTTTCCAAAACATTGTCAAATATTGTTTCTTACTTTCTAGGTTACCCAGAACTTGACTGGTCATTCCCGGTCACCGGGTTTTGACCGAGAATAAAATGAAATCTAGACATGTGATGACTGTGTTTACACTTCCAGATCACATACCACATAAACAACTACCGATCCAAAACTTAAAATATCAAAAATAAAAAATATACAAAAATATGTGGCTCTTGACATTTGATTGTCAGACCACATAAGTGTTCTTGGGCAGTTTTGTAAAACTTCAATTGTAAAGCATTTTGATGCTATGGATCTATGTTATATCAACATAGATCATCATAAAACATCATCTAGAAAAGATCTAAACACATAAACATAAAATTTTTCTTAGCAACATGAATCAAAAATAAAATTAGGTTTATAACTTCTAGATTAAAATTCTTGATCTTAGCTCTCCAATTTGATATTGGTGTTTTAGAGAGGTGTTTTATGACTGATCTACTTATATATTTTGGAGCTTTGGTTGAGAGAAATAGTTGGTGAGAGCAAGAGAGAAAATGACTAATGTTTGTACACTTTCTCTCTTTTATTCTATATATATTATGTAGATGTTTCTAGATCTGATGTTGGCTGGCTGATTTGGCTCAATTTTTAGGTCACCAAGTCAACAAAGTTGGTTACCAACTCTAATAATTGCTAGATTTTCAAGCTAGCTTATTAAAGAATGAAAAATGGCATTTTGGTCATTTGTATTTTAATTTTAATGGCATTCTTGACAATTGCACAAACCCTTAGGGTTTAACCCTAAGGTTCTAACCCTTAGGTTTTAAAAACTCCAATTCTAGAATTTTCTAATTAGGGTTGAAAAATAGGAAATTAAGAATTTCGAAAATGTAATTAGGGTTTCCTAATTATATTAACACATACTAATCACTTTAAGCTTGCTAATTAGGATTAGGGTTTCCTAATTAGGGTTTAGGATTCTTGAATATGAAATTAGGGTTCCTTGGCTTATGATTAGGGTTTCTAATTCGAAGATTATGGTTTATAATTGTGCGTTAGAGTTTTTAATCCTGAGATTAGGGTTTCTAATCTCTTATTAGGTTTATTAATTTTAAACCCTATCCGATCAATCATTAATCAAAATCTCTATACAGTACAAACACGTATATTTCATTATAATTATTTTAATTATATTTTCTATCGAATCCCTATCCATAAATTAGGGTTATGGTTTCTAAAGCTATTAAGCACAACTCTACTGTAGTTTCTCAGTCAATACACATATTGACTAATTCTCAAGACTCGTAATACGATATCGAAGACAATATTAATAAATAATGTCAATATAAAAATAAAATAAAAATAATTCATAAAATTTTGATTATTCGAATCCCTGGTTATCACAGTTACACTCTCTCCCCCATATAAGGATTCTGTCCCAAAAATCTCGTTTCAATTACATAACCAAATGAGGAAAAAAAATTCCATCATTTTAGTCTCGAGTTCCCACGATGCTTCCTCGACATTGTGGTTCTTTCATTTCACCTTATAAGGATTCTGTCCCAAAAATCTCGTTACAATTACATAACCAAATGAGGAAAAAAAATTCCATCATTTTAGTCTCGAGTTCCCATGATGCTTCCTTGACATTTTGGTTCTTTTATTTCACCTTCTTCCAAGGTATTATCCTATTCAATTGTCTTGTCCTTCCTATCAATAATCTGAGTTGGAAGTTAAGCACTTACTAACATATTACACTATCTTCCTTTTATTAGTTCTTCTTTTAACTCATAACTATTTGGAACTCAAATTCCTCCTTCAAAAAAAGATTATACTTGATCTTCCCTTCATCATGCATCCTCTTCTTCATCCGCTTGCATTCCTCGTTACCTAGTTGTACTTACTTAACTCGTTCCATTATCGTGGATTGAGTTTACATTGTGAATAACATTTCTACCACTTCATTTCGTAATTTAACTTCTAACTATGTTCTTGTCTTCTTTGTTATTAACTCATTCTGAGTCGCTAACATTGATAGCTTTTCCCTACCCTTCATATTTAACGGTTTGGTTCTACGTTTACCTTCCCTGTATGATATAAGATATCACAGTCGTGATCCTTTATCCATTCTAATCACCTTCTCTGCCTCATATTCAACTCCTTCTGTGTGAAGATATATTTTAGACTCTTATAGTCCGTCTATATCTCACACTTCTCCCCGTATAAATACTATCTTAAGATTTTTTTTAATTAAAAAACTACAGCTACCAATTCTAGATCATAAGAAAGATAAACCTTCTCATAATCCTTTAACTGACGTGATGCATACAAAATGACCTTGCCATGCTACATGAGCACGCAACCCCGTCATCTATGCGAAGCATCGAGATACACTACAAAATTCCCCGTATCATCTGATAAAGATAATACAAGTGCCTCACTTAACCTTCCTTTTAGTTCCTGAAAACTATTTTCTCACTTCTTATTCCCAACATACTTATCAATAACATGTCCTAAAATCTGTATATCTTTTAACCCGAAATTCACACATAGTGAATTCTGTATCTAGTTTCTCCCTCCTTAGTGTTTCTCACACCATCTTCAAATATTCAACGTCATCTTCTGACGTCTTAAAATAAACTAGAATATCACCAATGATCATTACAACACACTTGACCAAATATTATTTGAACACTCTGTGATGCTAATGGTACTTTCAACCATAGACCCTCACAAGAGTACCTATCAGCTTACCACCGACTTGCTTGGCGCCCCTTACGAAAAGTCTAACTTTAGTACATTAGTCAACCCAAATGACATAACGAGAATCTTGTCATAACTATAACGAGTTCGACGTCATCTTAGGTACCTCGACTTCCTTACATTCCTTCAACAATACCCGTACACAAATCTATCTTGGAAAATTCTTTGCCCCTTTAATCGATCAAATAGATCATCGATCACGCCATGGGTATTTATTCTTAACAGCTTAACTTACTCCAATTGCAATAGTCGATACATAAACGTAACGACCGAACCCCTTCTTAACATCCTACTAACTTGTGTCATGGTTAGACAACAAGAGCGTCGCGATGTTTTATTATTGTAAATTACTACCTTGGATTTAGAAAATCGAAGATTCATACTTTTATTCTAACAATTTATTAAAGTTCTATGGTTAATTAACTCATTCATATCGAGAATTACTTCAAATTCTCTTAACTTTATCGGTACTTAACTACCTATACTTGCTTACCTCTATTATCCATAAAATAATTTCCACGAATATAATCAACGGAAGTTATTTCCTCATTTTCTACCTTAACGTCTAAAGGTATTTATTATCCCTTTCGGGAATGAACTTAATCACTTAGCACATTCTCATGCTATAAAAGAAAAGTAACACTCCAATCCAAAGCACATAAGCATTCATTGTATTGACTGGAATGATACATGCTACTACATCGCTTGATGCAATCGCATCTTGGACTGTCATATTAAAAGTACGGGCCATAGGTCTACCCGATGATGGTGGTCCAGTAATGGCTAACTTACCACTATTAACACTCTTACTCTCCTCCGACCCCTTCTTTGGGCAATTTCTTTCCATGTGGTCTAATGACCCACATACAAAGTAGCAATGGTTTTTCTTAGGATTAGTAAAATTGGGTGATAAATGACCCTCTTGTCCACAGTTATAACAACCTGCTTTCCCTTTCAGACAGACTCCTAAATGAGTCTTTCCACATGTCTTACAGACCTCGATCCTATGCTTAGGATCCCCTTGTCCCACTCAAGTATTCCCGGAGTTAAACTTATTTTTTTTTTGGCATAATGCCACTACAACTCGCACTTTTTGCCTTGGTTTCTCCCTATCCCTTACTCTTATTCTTTCTCTCTTTGTGGTATTGGGTTAACGCCTCACTACCACCCTCTACTATAATCTCTTTCTCTAGAATGGTCCCACAGAAGCATTACGGAACACATAAATCTATTATAGAGCCGGGGTTTTAGCCCCTGCTTCAAACCTCAAGCCTTTCTCTCCTTAGTGTCCACGATGTGGAGCAAACCTTTCCAATTCATTGAATTTGGGCGCATACTAGGGAACCATATGTCCACTTATTTAAGTTCTAAGAACTTAATTTCCATCCTCCCTTTGCATGATTGTAGGGGAAATAATTCTCAAAGAAAACCTTCTTTGTAATAACCCGATATTTTCTATATAAATAAAACGGAAATTTTGTGTATAATTTTTTTAAGGATGAGGATTTGTACAAGATAATGTATATGTATTTATGTGGTAAATAAAAATATATTTATTACATGAATATTTACAAATAATTTTATTTTAGAATTAACGATCATTATAAATTATATTTTTTATTGTAGAAATATTTTTATTATTTATTTTCAAAGGAAATATGATATTATATTATTTAAAAATACAAGGAATGGTTATTGTAGTTATTATAATTATTATTTATTTATATGAATTTTAGCTTGGATTATTAAATTAAATATTTTAACTTAATTAATAAAGCTATTTATGCAAGGTAAATTAGATATTGTAACCAAACCCTAATTATGGTTTTGGAATAAGGAATGGTAATAATAATATAATATTAATTATATTTTTGATTTTTCAGTACTATAAATATGTAATGTATACGTGGACCGATAATGGTTGGTCAATTTTGGCGTTATATGACAAACCCTAGTATTATTATGTGAAACCCTAATTTAAAATACAAATTAGAGTTCAAGATAGTTAGGTAATAGTGTTAATGTGATCAATGTCGGATGTTATAAATATAAATGGTAATTAGATAAACCCTAATTATTGACTCAAAACCCTAATGGTAAAATTAAAACCCTAATCAATATTTAGGAATCCTAACTGTCAAATTGGGAAACCCTAATTGCTAATTTAGAATGTTTAATGCTCATTAGCGGAATTTAAACCCTAAATGATCATGATTAATGTGATTAGAAACCCTAATTAAATTGTTAAGTAGTAAATATTAAATTATTAACCCTAATTATCAAATGGGCTTCTAATGGATAAATTAGTTATCTTAATTATAATTAGTAATTATAAACCCTAATGTTCCCGTATAATATAATTACTAAACCTAATCTAATTAGGGATTTCTAAATTACAATTTTAGAAACTAAAATTTTATATTTTCCAAACCCTAAGTGCTAAATTTTATAAATGCTATATGCTAAACCTTAGGGTTAAACCCTAAGGGTCAAACCCTAAGAGTTTGCCAAGTTCTATTTTTGCCTTTAAATTAGAAAGACAAATGACCATTATGCCCTTTGCATTATTAAAGCTACAAACTTAGTTTTCACTCTAGGTGAAGTGGGTGAACAAACCAACAACTCCATGTGCTTAAAATGCCAGCAACAAGTCACATATCTCAACCATACATGCATCATACACTTCTATATATAGATTGGAAGAGAGAGAAATGACATTTGTTACTTACTTTTTCCACAAACACTCAACTAGACTCTCTCAAGTTCTCACCTCCGAAAATATCAAGATATATCAGTCACAAATCAAGCCCCACGATCACCCATAACCAAATCAGTGGCTAGAATCAAGAATTTGTTCAAAAGAGGTAGAACACTAAACTAGAAATCTTATCTTCGATCCTCTATTAAAAGTTGTGTTTCAATGTTAAAACATGTTGAATATAGTGTATAATGATGATCTGGGTTGATAGATGATAGATCCATAACATCTATAGGCTCAAATTTGAAGATTTTCAAAATTTGGAAAATTGAGAAATATGATCTGACAACCTAATGTCAGATCCCATAGATCTCAGTATGTTTTGTGTTTTTGTTGTTTTAATGTTTGATCATGTAGTATGTTATTTGGACTTTGCTTTGGACTTGAAAGCGAGGCTTAGATCATGTATCAGAACAAACGTTATTCAAGGTCAAACTCGGTTGATCGAAGCATGACCAAGAGTTTCAGGCACTACAAACTCAAGAACAACTGTCGACAAGCTTTTACGTGGCTTTGATCTTTCTTACATTTGTTGGTATATGTTGGTTATTGTATTTAGGTTATATTATTGAAATTTAAATAGGCACACTTAGAAGGGGGTTGAATAAGTGTGGGAACAAACGATGTCAAACTTTTGATTTAATAAAAATTCTTTTGGATATAGAATGCGTAAAGTTTGGATTCTATATCTTTATATGGAAATGTTAAGATGTTGTATTGAATTTATGTAACACTTTCCACAATGATTAAATACGCGACTTAACCTTTTTCAGAATGTGAATGTGTGAAAACAATTTGCTAAATTAGGTTTGTAAGTTTATAGATATTGAATGCAGCCTGCTGGATAGTTAGCAGAATTATGAGATAATTTAGCACAATAAGCAATCACATGAACACAAGGAATTTTTACGTGGTTCAGCCCCTATCCTCTATTCTAGTGGCCTAATCCACGTCTAATACAAACTAGTATTGGAGAATCTCTTTATTAATAAACTTTGTTTACAATTAACCCCTTTACAAGACAAGTTTCACAACCTTTGAGTACTTATACTCCCCTAGCACCTTTGCTCCTAAGCACCTTTGCTCCTCGTGCACCTATGCACTCTTAAGCATCTATTCTTCCTTGAACTTGCTTGCAAAACCCCTAATCCAACCCGAGCTAGAAACATTAGACTAACAAATTAGTCTACCACATGTTTAGAGAATTGATCAAATATATGACAACAAAATAAACTATGATCAGAGCAATAATTATATCAACAATTCAAGGCTCAATTAAAATGCAATGATCAATATGAAAGATAAAGATATCACCAATTAAAGCGCAAAGAGAAGAACTGAAATTAATTAAGAGCTTAATGCACAACAGCCTTGTAGCGAATCTTCACAATTTAGAAACTTTGAAAACCCTTGCGAATTGTATGTGAAGAAAGTAAATTTTCAGAATAGTATTCTAAGTATTCTGCTTGTTGTATGTTCCGATTTTTTTCAAGGTGTCTCTTTTCTAAGGAATCAAGCTCCTTTTATATCTTAGCCATTTTGATGCCCGTTGGGAATAAATAATGAATTGGCATTGAAAACATAGACGTCACAATCTTTTTAGAACCATTATGGCCTTGATATTATAGTGGGATAAGGCTAGAATCAAGTAATACAAAATCCACTAATTGATTTTCCAATAATGCAATAACCACGTAAATATGCTTTGATAATATATTACAATCATGTACTTTAGGCAATATTTACTTTAAAAGATATCTTTAATTATAGAAACCTTTTATTCAATTGAATGGACAGTTCGTCACATGTGAAAGATGTCCTTTGGATGAGCATATCAATTTGACAACTTTAATTAAGGAATCAACACTAAAGAAATTATTATATGGAAGGAAAGTATTTGAATATTCCATACTCCTTTTGAAACTTCAATTAATTTGTTCCATAATTAATTACTTTCATGATTTATAGCAAAACCCAATAATGGAAAATCCATATCCCAAGATTTATGAAAATAATCTTGATTTAGAGATAATGATCTTTTAAACCTCATTTACTAACCAACTTCATAAATTATGGGAAGTATCAATAAAAATTATTTCCATATTTATTTCAAAATACCTAATTAAATTTTTCCATAAATTAAGCACTTCCATATTTATTTTTATTCAATTCAAAAGTATTTCCATAACTATGGAATGAAAGTAGTATGCACACAAGCCAATCATGTTTGATGATAAAGCATATACTTTGTAACAATCTTATTCATTTATTAATAAAAAGTATTAATTTATTAAAGGCTTTTAATTATCTACGTGATGTTGTTTTATAATATGTGATAAACCCATAGTTTTAAGCAATGCTTTTAGAATAATGATGATGATCATTCTAATGAGATCTAAATTCTTAGAAAGCTTAAAACTAAAATAGTTCCCAATCATTGGATTACTAAATTGGGGATTAGTGAATCCGGATAGATTGGTACATACGTTGCTTGCTCATTGGATGAGGATGATTGATCTCATGATCATTTGTGTGGAACACTAAAGCAAGTATGTAGGTGCTTATTAGAGAATAAGTTCATTGAGCATTGGCTCGCTAAGGAATACCTAATGGAGTTTTACTTGCTGTCAATAGGAATTCTGTAGTGATAGTAGTACAAGTGATCCTTGGACTTGAGATCATCATAGTATCTTGTGTATGATGAGTTATACTTTGACTTATTCCTTAAGACCCTTAGGGTATATCAAAGGGTATGCTTGGGTATAATAAGTTATACATGGAGATAATGTATGATCAATAAAGAATCTACCACTTATTAAAAGAAGAGAAATGTCCTATGTGATTCGATAAATGACAACCCGAAGAGTCCTTGGTACAAGTGCGAATGAAATTAGAAAGGAGTTTCTAATTTGCATTATTTGGAGTTGTGCATTTAAGAGTCGAAATACATAAATTAAATAAAATAAGACTTGTGGTAATTCCATGTCTTATATTTAATTGGGACATTGTATGGTGGAAGGATTGAATTGTACAGTAACTATTTACTCAAAGGTTCTTTTATGATTAATGTTGAAATCTATATTATCTGGAAAGTCGTTGATCGCTTGGGAGGCTTATCCCTATTGTAGAATAAATATTATTTATTTAAATAAATTAATTGTTTAATTTATTTATTTAAATAAGATTAGAATTGTTCTAATTGATTTATTCACAATCGGTTTAATATGGAGAACCTAAAGGGTCACACCATAAAAGGAAGAATAATTATTAAAGAAGTTAATGGCATAATCGTAATAATATGTTAAGTATATTTAATTTAATCTATGGTGATAGAATAAATTAAATAGCTTAATATTTATTATTTAATATTTTAGAAATATTAAATATAAATTAATAAGAGGAGTCTTATTAATATTATTACAATTATTATTATTTTAATTTCTAAAAGAGTTTAGGAATTAATTTAATATAAGTACTCTCATTTATTCCTAATAGGATTAGGAGGGAAAATTAATTAAAGGAGTTTAATTAATTATCCCTAATAAGATTAGGGAGCCCATTTAATTAAAAGAGTTTAATTAAATAATACCTTATTTTAATAGGGTTACTTGATATCTTTATAAGAGTAGTCTTATATAGGATATTAAGATATACGTAATAATTCCAATTAGTTGGAGAGTCGTTCCTTTCTATAGAGATAGAAAAACTAGGGTTTGAGCAAATACACTTCTTCTTGAATTCCTTATCTTCCTTGGTGGATCACCTCTAGAGGCCAAACATATGGGTGGCTAACGTTGATCAAAGGAAGGAATCAAACCCGGTGGATTCAAGTTGAACGCGAAAGGATTTGGAGGTGAACTTGTACCTGAGGAAGCTCGATCTTCAAGGGTATGATTTTATTCTTTATCTTTTCGTTTAATTAATAATTGGGCATAAAGGGTGATCCGGGTATATGGTTTGTAATTTTTTTTTAAACTCTGATTTTACACGCTTCCGCTAATTTTTGCAATTTGATTGTGTTCTTGAATATTACAAACCTAACAGTGGTATCAGAGCCAAACCTTTATGCGAATTATTAATTGTTTTAATTTATATATTGATATGTGTTTAGAACAATTTAATTGGGCATAATTTTATTGTATAAAATTTAAAATAAAATAAAATTAAAAAAAAACGGCGAAATCAGTTTGCGTTTTTTTTAAAAAGAGAAATACAAGTGTGAATCATTACTTAACAATTCCGTGTATGAATATAAGGGATTCAAAGGCTTCATTGATAATGATTATAGGATTTCTTTGAATGCACGGAATAAAGTGGCCCAAAAGGAAATTTTAGTTGCACGGATTTCAAGGGAACTTGCCACGGTTTTTTGAAAAGGAGATAACAGGATATTTGTAAAAAGTAATCTTATGATTACTTATATATTATATATATAATATATATTTCTTTTCATATATATTATATATAATATATATTCTTAATAATTTTATTATTAAAATAAAAGTTTATTTTAATTTTAAAATAAAAGTTTATTTTAATATTAAAATATAAAATTTATTTTAATTTTAAAATTAGAATTTCATGCTAACTAATTAGAGTTGGAATTGGATTTCATGATAACTAATTGGAGTTGAAATTGGATTCCATGTTTTCTTAAAATAAAGGAGTTTATTTGTGAATAGGAAAATGAATCCATCTTTCCTTAAATAAAGGAGTTTATTTAGATATGAAATAAGATTTCATATTATTCAAAATAAAAAAGTTTATTTGTGAATAGGAAAGTGAATCCATGTTTTCCTTAAATAAAGGAGATTATTTAAATATGAAATAAGATTTCATATTATTCAAAATAAAGGAGTTTATTTTGTGAATAGGAAAAGAATTCGTGTTTCCTTTAATAATTATTTTTTTTACATGGAATTGGATTCCATAATTAATTAAAATAAAGGAGTTTATTTTGATTAAAGATTTTGATTAAAATAAAATAGTTTATTTTATTCAAAATTAGATAAATTAAAATAAAATAGTTTTATTTTGATTTAAATTTGGATTAAAATAAAAGAGTTTATTTTAATTCAAAATTAGATTTTATATTAACTAAAGTTGCCCATTAAATGATATCAATATATATATTAAATGTTTATTATTCATAAGATGAATGTTATTTATTGATGCATATGATGATGTGTATGATAATAAATGGGATTTATTATGGACTATTGACCAATGTGATTGGATTTTATTTTAGTTGGATGCATGAATGTATGAGTTTTATTAAATGGGGTCTGCGTACCTCGTTTTCTCTAATTTTTCTGAATGTAAATTCTATCTCCCTCCTATGTACTTCCCCTTGACTGTTGATCAAGGTTTCTATTTATTTTAAATAATTTTGTAATAGGAATAGTTAGAATTATTTTGAAGAATTGGAGATCAATGGACAAGGAGCGCTTGAAGACCCGTTTGTAATAGAGCCCGAATTTAAATGTAATAGTTATATTTAAATATTAATTCTTGCACCCCTAGGGTTTGACCTTTTGGTTCACTTGGTGGCTCTAGTGAACCAAACTAGAATAAAAGTCCATAATCAATCCAGGTAGAATATAGTATTCTATATGTGCATGCTTATACTATATATATTATATATTATACAAACATGCTTCGCATGTTCATTAATATGACGCGTATTTTATATATATATGTGCATGCAGCTAAACAAGATGAGACAAATTAATAACAAACCCCTCAATTTTTATATTAAGTCCTAAGCGTTCAAAGATATTTGGAATATCGAACGTCGCTTTCTATATCTAGCATGATAAAATTAATAGAGTATTAAATATTTAATATGAGTTTGTTGTGTCACCACAAGGCAAGTATTAAGTATTTAAGATGTTAATTTATCACATTTGATGCTTATAAAGAAAATTGAACAATATTGTTTTGTTGTGTCACCACAAAGATGATATTTTTCTTTTTGAATATATAGAGTGCTAGGTCGGACTTAACTTGGATAATTTTGATTCTTGGATGTGCCACCACTTGATCAAAATAATCTAAGAGGCAAAAGAAAAGGAGTTGCATAGTTGATGTAATTGACAAAAGTTGTCTACCTATTTATTTATATATAGTTTGTTGTGTCACCACAAGGCTATATACATTTGAAATGGGATCCTTATTCTCACTAGCAAATCTTTAATTAGATATTGCCGAACTATATATATTGAGGGTAATATAGTTTGAAGAAAATAGTGGGAGATACCAATTTAAAACAAGACCTAAATTATTTTGGTAATTAATAAAAAAGAATGTATGTTAAAATGTTGTTAAATACAAATTCATTTACAAAATTTTACAATGTCTTAATTACTATCATCACTGAAACATATTAGATGTTATTTAACCGGATAGTATTAAATGGATTGGTTAAGGAATTTGAGAATAGTTCTCATAGTGAAAAAACTATCTTACGTCCTTAATATGCCTATCCTCGCAATGGTTGCGCATAATGCCTCCGAGGAAGAGATTGCTACTTTTAGAAAGTGGCAAGATGATGCATGATTGGCTCAATGCATCATGCTCATGACCATGAGTAACGAGCTTCAGCGTCAGCATGAAACTATGGATGCTCCTACTATATTCCTGCAAATCAAGTAGTTGATGGTGAGGAAAGTAGGACTGATAGATATCAGATATCTAAGGAGCTCTTCCGATCTAGAATGGCCAATGGCACTATAGTACAGACAAAAAGTTCTTAACATAATCAATTTGATTGATCAATTAGGACAACTGGTTTTGTCATGGATGGAGAGTTGAGCCAAGATTTGATCTTGCACTCACTCCCGGACTCCTTTCACAATTGTTGTGAATTTTTCATATAAATAAGCTAGATATCAGCCTCGCTGATTTGCTTAACATATTGAAAAATGTTGAGAGTCACTTTCCAACCAAGAAAGATCAAGTCTTACTGGTAGGGGCCAAAGGATCTTCTGAAAAGAAGAACGATTCAAAGAAGGTATATAGAAAGGCAAAAACAAAAGATAATAAGAACAAAAACTCATACGGATAGCAAAGGAGTTTGCTACACTACAATAAGCCAGGACACTGGAAAGAAACTGCGAGAAGCATCTTGCAGAGCTAACTAAAAGAAGCTTAGTGAAGTTTCAGTTACAAATACAAATTTGTTCATGATTTAAAATAATTTTTTCTTTAAGTCAAGGTTCTACTTGGGTATTGGATACCGACTTTGGTTATCATAAATATAGATTTATGAAGGGACCAAGCGTAAGTAGAAAGTTAAACAAAGATAAGTAATCCTATGTGTGAAAAAATGAAGCAAAGGTTCTTTGCATTAGCTATAGAAACTTATAGTTTAGCAACTTTTATGGGCAAATCTATTAAGTCAATAAGTTGTTCTTGTATTCCAATTCTTGTTAGAAATATTATTTCCATTTTATTGTTGGACAATAAAATTTTGGTATTATAATTAAGAGCAATTGTTGTTCTATTTATAATAATAATGTTTCAGTATAGAATGAAAGATTACTTAATGGATTTTGTATACTTGACTTACGTGAAAATAATTTTGCATATTGAACAAATTAGTATAAGAAAAGGAGATGATCATTCAAAGAGTTGAATATATGTATTTGTTGAATACAAGTGAGAATTATTTGAAAGGTTCAAAGAATTCGTAAGTGAAACAAATTGGCAAAGTATTAAGATTCTTTGATTAGATCAAGGAATAAATACTTGTGCAATAAGTCTCTAGATCATCTCAAATGGTTTTCTCATAATGGACACATCCCGATACGTGATAATTGATTGATGTATCCGAATGAAAAATCGTTCCATATTAAACATGGTATGCGTCCAAAATGATTTTACCGACATTCCAAAGATCCTTCAGGATCATGTCCTAGAAATGGTACGATATTCACGAAAAAGGTAACCTCAAAATCCAAGCCTCAAGACTCCATAAAAGTTATGGACGGGGAGGATTCCTAATCTTAAGTATGTTAAGTTAAGGGGTTGTCAACTTATGTGAAAATGTTTCAAAGGATAAGCTTGGGACAAGATTTGACAAGTACAATTTGTGGGACATCCTAAAGTAAGTTTAGGATATATGTTCTATAATCCTACTTAGCAAAAGGTGTTTAATACAAAAACACGCATTTCTAAGATAAAGGTGTTTATCATTAAAAGGGGCTAGTGGAGGATAATAGATCTTGAAGAGTTCAAGAACCACAAAACACTATAAGTCAAATAAGAGGAACACGTAGATGACCTATTATACCACAACCAATAAGAATCTGGAATAAGCACCAAGATACCGGGAGATATGAATTCATCATAGATGATGATGATGAGGTACACATCATAGAAGATGATGATCCGATTACATCGATGATGAGGTAAGTGTTGTAGACACTCGAGAGAAATGGATTGAAGCAAGTTTCTCAAATATGGAACATTCGTTTTGATGAGGCAATCAAAAGAGTTTGATTTTATCAAAAATAAGAATGAACCTAGTGTGTACAAAAGGGTCAGTGGGAGCATCGTGACATTCCTAGTACTATATGTTGATATACTACGGATAAGGAATGACATACCAATGCTACAATCAGTAAAGATAAAGTTGTCTAAACATTCCTCCATGAATGATTTGGAAGAGTATCTTAATTGGGGATATAAATCTATATAGATAGATTTAAGAGGATGCTCGACTTAACCCAAGGAACGTATATTCATTTGATGCTAAAGTCGTTTAGCATGGCAAACTCTAAGAAATGTCTCATGTCGATGAGCTATGGAGTGTATCTCTCTTAATAGTCCCCACAGACTCACTCGTAAAGAGAGGTCGCATGAGTGACAATCATGTATGCAATGAAATGTACGAGACCGATGTCGATCACCATATTATGGAGAAGTTCACTATGAGTCAGTGAAAAACATCTTAAAGTGCTTAACCGGCACTAAGAATGTGATCATATTCATGGTAGGTCTAAATTAAAACTAGAGGGCTTAACAGACTCAAGTTTTTCAGACAGACCAAGATGACAGAAAAATCCACTTTAAGTTAAAGCGTTATCTTGAACAGTGGTGCAGTGAATTGGAAAGGTTCTAAATAGCAAAGAGTTGCTGGTTTAGTGATAAAGACAAAGTATATAGCTATAAATGAAGCTGCAAGTTGATTGTTTGGATTAAAAGTTCATTACAGAACTAGGAATATCCTAAGTCTCATCTTGGATCTAAACATGTGTTGTGGCACTTTCATTTGATTATTAGAATCATTGAAAGATGGGAAATCACTATAGAGATAGTGGATTCTCATAAACAACATTACATATCCATTAACTAAAGCTTATCCAACAGCAGGATAATCGTCACTTAGAGAAGAAGAGTATGAAATATCATGACGATTGGCTTTAGTGCAAGTGGGAGATTGAAAGTAGTATGCACACAAGCCAATCATGTTTGATGATAAAGCATATACTTTGTAACAATATTATTCATTTATTAATAAAAAGTATTAATTTATTAAAGGCTTTTAATTATCTACATGATCTTTGTTTTTTATAATATGTGATAAACCCATAGTTTTAAGCAATGCTTTTAGAATAATGATGATGATCATTCTAATGAGATCTAAATTCTTAGAAAGCTTAAAACTAAAATAGTTCCTAATCATTGGATTACTAAATTGGGGATTAGTGAATCCGGATAGATTGGTACATACGTTGCTTGCTCATTGGATGAGGATGATTGATCTCATGATCATTTGTGTGGAGACACTAAAGCAAGTATGTAGGTGCTTATTAGAGAATAAGTTCTTTGAGCATTGGCTCGCTAAGGAATACCTAATGGAGTTTTACTTTTTGTCAATAGGAATTTCTGTAGTGAAAGTAAGTACAAGTGATCCTTGGACTTGAGATCATCATAGTATCTTGTGTATGATGAGTTATACTTTGACTTATTCCTTAAGACCCTTAGGGTATATTAAAGGGTATGCTTGGGGATAATAAGTTGTACATGGAGATAATGTATGATCAATAAAGAATCTACCACTTTATTAAAAGAAGAGAAATGTCCTATGTGATTCGATAAATGACAACCCAAAGAGTCCTTGGTTAAAATAAGTAATGAAATTAGAAAGGAGTTTCTAATTTGCATTATTTGGAGTTAATGCATTTAAGAGTCGAAATACATATAATTAAATAAAATAAGACTTGACAAGAATTCCATGTCTTATATTTAATTGGGACATTGTATGGTGGAAGGATTGAATTATGCGGTAACTATTTACTCAAAGGTTCTTTTATGATTAATGTTGAAATCTATATTATCCGGAAAGTCGTTGATCGCTAGGGAGGCTTATCCTATTGTAGAATAAATATTATTTATTTAAATAAATTAATTGTTTAATTTATTTATTTAAATAAGATTAGAATTGTTCTAATTGATTTATTCACAACCGGTTTAATATGGAGAACCTAAAGGGTCACACCATAAAAGGAAGAATAATTATTAAAGAAGTTAATGGCATAATCGTAATAATATGTTAAGTATATTTAATTTAATCTATGGTGATAGAATAAATTAAATAGCTTAATATTTATTATTTAATATTTTAGAAATATTAAATATAAATTAATAAGAGGAGTCTTATTAATATTATTACAATTATTATTATTTTAATTTCTAAAAGAGTTTAGGAATTAATTTAATATAAGTACTCTCATTTATTCCTAATAGGATTAGGAGGAAAATTAATTAAAGGAGTTTAATTAATTATCTCTAATAAGATTAGGGAGCCCATTTAATTAAAAGAGTTTAATTAAATAATACCTTATTTTAATAGGGTTACTTGATATTTTTATAAGAGTAGTCTTATATCAGATATTAAGATATACGTAATAATTCCAATTAGTTGGAGAGTACGTTCCTTTCTATAGAGATAGAAAACTAGGGTTTGAGCCAAATACACTTCTTCTTGAATTCCTTATCTTCCTTGGTGGATCACCTCTAGAGGCCAAACATATGGGTGGCTAACGTTGATCAAAGGAAGGAATCAAACCCGGTGGATTCAAGTTGAACGCGAAAGGATTTGGAGATGAACTTGTACCTGAGGAAGCTCGATCTTCAAGGGTATGATTTTATTCTTTATCTTTTCGTTTAATTAATAATTGTGCATAAAGGGTGATCCGGGTATATGGTTTGTAATTTTTTTTTTAAACTCTGATTTTTCACGCTTCCGCTAATTTTTGCAATTTGATTGCGTTCTTGAATATTACAAACCTAACATGGAAAACCTAATAATGGAAAACCCATATCTCAAAATTTATGGAAACAATATAATATTTAAATCTTATTTTGAAATGATTTTTCCCAATAAAGATAATTGAAACATATTGCTTATTTGAGGAAGAAATTAATAATGGAAAGCTTTGGTTATATTCAATCAAAAACATCTTTAATATGGAATCAATTGAATCAATTAGATTTTAGCATGATTTTAGCAATGTTACTTGATTGGTTTAATTCATGCTCCACTCAATATATGATCAGATCATATATGTATATTCCCAACTTAATATCAATCACTAGGCTTGAAATTGATTGATGCCATTACGTGATTTGCTCAAAGACTTTTTATGGAAATAATATGATATGCGCAAACAATTAATTACCCATCACCAAATAATTAGATATACATGCTTAATTCAATTAGACATTGACACGTTAATTACCCAATTCCTTTATTGATTTTGAAATCCCAAATTTTTTAAATCTACCCTCACTAATTAGCTTTCCAAAAAATTATTCCAATTAATTGATCCATGCTAATTGATTCTAAAGATATGAATATTGATTTGCTAAATCAATTTTAAGGAAAGTTTAATCAATTAATAAATCGTGGAAAACCTAATGAATAACTCAATCTCAAGATATGTGGTATAGATTTATTAAATCCTTTAATTATGGAAAGTCTTCAAAATTAGCTTTTCAAAAAAATCCTCCAATTTAATTAATATTTGATCCTTATTAATTTTGAAAGCTTAATTAAATATTTTCATAATTAATCTTTAATTAATTAATCATTTTAATTTATTCCACAATTAATTAATGATGCAATGCAATGCAAATCCTAGAGCCTTGATTGAGAAATAATTAAAGCTAGGATCTTACATTTATTTCCTAATGACTCAAACAATTCTTCAAGCCTTCATGTCTTCAATCTTTTAATAAATCAAAGCTTCAAGAATTCTCTTAATATCCTGTAAATGCATGAGTAAACATTTTAGTACAATAGGAAAGTCATCATCAAAACCTAAGGTTGGAATATGACCAAGTCAACAATTATGGTCGTTATACTACAGTTTAATGCTTTTGGATCGCTTATATTACAAACAGTATGGATCTGGAGGATGGTCAAACCAAGTCGGAAGTTCACGGGTTGAGTTTTCTGGGTAACCTAGAAAACTCAAGTCAGTGGCTTCTGACATGGTTTGACTGGATAGTTTATGGCTCGTATGTTGTTGTTATAGTGATGTTATGTACTGGATCTCTTCATATACATGTTGGCTACACACTGCAAGTTTTATATTACTAAAACATCACCAGAATTGCATGTTGTAGAAGCTCAGTAGAGGCGTTGAATCGTGTTCTTCATTTCGGGCAACCTGAAATGAAGAACGACTCGACAGTACTTTGGAGGCTTAGATCTCCTTTGTTAGTTGCTTTGTGATCATGTTGATTGTTGGAGCATGTAGTATGTTACTAGTACTACAAGGTATAACGAGCAGAATTCCCAGAAACTTAACAAGCTAAGATCTACACGTGGTCAAACTAGTTAACCCGAAGCTGACTATGAATGTTCTTGAAGGCTCAAGAACAGAACAGATGAACTACATCGCCTCATTGCTAAAGGTCTATATGACAGTTTTATTAATTTTAATTAATTAAATTTTCAAAAATCATTTAAAAATAGAAATTTAATTCCAAAAATTACAAAAATTATTTTAAGTTATAAAAATTTAAATTTTAATAATTTGAAATATTTTTCATAAATATTAGTATTTCTTTAAATAATATTGGTAATTAATTTATTTATTAAATAAATAAAATAAATTAATTAAAATGATTTTATTATATTAAAATTATTTTAAATGATAATAAGTTATTTAAAAATATTTTAAGTTATAAAATATAACTTTTAATATTTTAAAGTAAATTTCATTAATTATTTAATATTAATGATATTAGATTTATTTAACAATTAAATTAAATATATTAATTAAAAATGATTTTAATATTATAAAAATCATTTTAAATGAAAATAAATAGTTTAAAAATATTTTAAGTTATAAAATATAACTTTTAATATTTAAAGGTAAATTTCATGAATTAATTATTATTAATGAAATTAAAGTTATTTAATAATTATATTAAATAAATTAGTTTTAAAATGATTTTTATATTATAATAATCATTTTAAATGAAAATAAAGTGTTTAAAGATATTTTAAGTTATAAAATATAACTTTTAATATTTAAAGAATAATTTCATTAATAATTAAATATTAATGATTATTAATTTATTATTAATGATATTAAATTTATTTAATAATTATATTAAATAAATAGTTTAAAAATGGTTTTATTAAATTAAAAATCCTTTAAAAGCGGATATAAATGAATTAAAAATATTTTAAGTTATAATTAATGACTTTTAATATTTTGATAAATAA
Organism: Panax quinquefolius; assembly: GCA_020205615.1. NCBI lineage: Eukaryota > Viridiplantae > Streptophyta > Magnoliopsida > Apiales > Araliaceae > Panax > Panax quinquefolius. Next base: position 38,630,549 of record CM035167.1, on the reverse strand, counting down.
TACATTAATACTTTAATATTAATGGTAATTATTTAAAATGATTTTAAATGTTTTAAAAATCATTTAAGGGTAATATTAATACTTTAAAAATATTCTAAGTTATTATAAATAACTTTAATATTTTGACAATGGTTTCATTAATAGTTTAATATTAATTAAATGTTAATGATAATGAAATTACTTAATATTTAAAGCATTTAATAATAATTCCGATATTTCAAAAATTATGATAAATTAGAATAAATGTTTAAAACTTATTATAAGTCATTTAAAAATAATATGATTGATATATAAGTCGTCTAAATGGATATTGAACTACTGTATAGAGTTTTAGACTCGATAAATACCCGATAAAGTTGTCAGTACACTGACATATTTCAGAAATTGATCTGGACTTAGATAGGTTGACTTGATAAATGTTTATTTGTGATTCAATGGTTGTTAAACTTACATGACAATGTGATTAGGTTATATGCTGACTGCAAATAGCAGTACAATATGATATGATATGTTATTCTAATCAAACGAATGATCTATTTAATGATAGAGCTTTATATAAAAGATAAATCTAAGTTGTGTAAGCAGCAAAAAAGGCAAGTATCTAATGTGACGCCCCCAAAATAGGTATACATCACCTATTCTGAGTCGCCAAATACATGGTACAGAAACAACTACAACTTCATTAATACAATTGTCGTGTAAAATACGACAACACATAAACTGTGAGTTTAAATACAAATATTGTCTTCTAGACAATATCCACACTCAAATAAGTCCTCATTACAATTATTAATACACTATTTTACAAAATAGTGATGACTACTAAAACAACTGTCTTGAACTATTACTCCACACCCCGACTAGTTCCCGCTATATTCTCGTCTCCTGAGAAGAAAAATGGAAGAAAAAGGAAAAGGGTGAGCTCAACTAGCTCAGTAAAGAATATTATGACTAAGATAATATACAACAAATTATCCTTAGTCTTCAACAGGGAAAAATCTGATAGAATACAATAGACAACAAGTTTTAGATCAACAACTGCAGCGGAAACAATAATTCATTAGAAGAGTTAAGTAGAGAATGAAATCTACTATCATCTATGAATTTAAAAGTCCATCATCGATATTTTATCCATGTAACATCAATCAATATACATCATAAATCAAATATTCATCTTTGCACTACAGGCCAAAGATATTCACTAGTTGGTCATGTTCATCTAAACACTTGTTCATCTTTGCACTACGGGCCAAAGATATTCATCATAAAATCATTCATCTTTGCACTACGGGCCAAAGATATTCAGTTATATCATCATTTAGGACGGAGGATGATGAAAAATATTTTAAAAAAAAACGAATCCAGTGAAACAAAAGAATAAATATTAAGGATTCGTATTTCAGCTATTCCATGTCCAAAAGTACCACATAAATAATCATAGTGGAGTAAAATTCAAGAATGATCAAAACATGGATAAAATCAAAGCTAGTATCCATAATAGATATTTTGGACGAAAAACGAAAATTTAATTTTTCTGTGAATAGTGTCGTATTCATAAATAGTGCCGTATACGTGAATAGTGTTGTATACATGAATAGTAACTCCGACACTAAAAGATAGAAATTTTACAAAAAAAATCATCATGCTTCGTGAATAGTACTCATGAATAGTAACTCGTGAATAGTAACTCATGAATAGTAACTCACGAATAGTAACCCCGACATGAAAAGTTCTAAATTTGATAAAAATTCAGACCAATATTTCGGCATAATGATATTGAAGAAATAATATCATTTACGAAGAAAATAACATCCCTTACCTCGCAAAAATAATACTTCTGACTGGAATACTAGATATAGTGCTAAAAGAACTTGCACTGTATAGCAATACTCAAAGTACTAAAATACTCACAAAATACGTTCGATATTAAGAGAGAGAAAATTTTAGTTTCTGGTGTGATTTTCAATTCTAACCTAAGGACCCTATTTATATGAAATTGCTTAGAACACCAAAGCAGAAAATTTAATAAAATATTAATATATATATTATAAATTCTTACGCACACCTTCATTGATCCAAAATATCAGCCACACATGTGCCAAACTTGCCAAAATTGTTTTTCATATAAAAGTTATTTAAAACTCTAAAAAAAATAATAATCAATTAATCTAGAACTTCAATAATTCATAATAAATAGCCATTTTATCAGAAAATTCGAATCTCACAACTTATTATAGGAAATTCAATTCTCTACAACTTTACAGAAGAAAGTTTTTCCAAATTCCAAACAAAGATTCAAAGAAATCCACATACGGACGATTTTACAAAGCTATAATCAAATTTCGATCAAGAAATGGGGTCCATCGACACACAAAACATGTGTTAATTATTTAATGCAACAAAAATACTCTTCCTCCACATATACTCATATATCCCACATTCATTGTAAAAATATCACCATTAATATATTATTAAAATAATATATTCAGATGAATTATTTTATCAGAAAAAGATTAAATATTAATTTTCATCAATTGTCACATTTAAAAATTTTCTCCATCTATATCCACATAAAATCAATATTTTTCTCATCATATAAATTAATAATTAATTATTCACAAATAATATTACAGAATCACAATATTGACAACCAGGCAGTTCCCAGGAAAGAGGGGGCTTTCCAATAAGAATTTCTCCTTACTGGCGTGCAATTAGGTGACCAAACCTCTCCTTAGACAGAACTTACTAAACATTAACAATAATATTTTCTAATAACATTATTCAGATAATATGAATTATTGCTTCGATAATGGAAAATACTGTGTAATGACAATTATTGAAACAACAGTAATATAAAAAATCAACGCATCAATTAGTGAATCAATAAAATAAAATACTGAACAGTAATTACTGTAATAATTATTGAGTAGTGCCTTCCTACGTAAGAATCAATAATTGGTGCAATCTTTGTGTCTTCTTGTCGCAACAACGCCAGACATCTTGTGTTTTAACCACCCATTATTCCAACAGTATTAATGGTAACAACTGCGCCGTTATTTATAAACAACTTATACTTGTCATTTTCTTCATCCAATCGCTTTCCGTTATGGGGCCCACACAAGGTTGCACCGTCGAATATTCCACGACCAAACGAATATTCTCCGACAACAATGAGTACTTTATAACCACTTGCTTATTTAAAATATTTGCGCATTTTACCCACAACTAACCACATTAATCAAATCAACCCTTATTATTTCAAAATAATAAATAGAGAAATTAAATTTCATTTATTAATAATTTGGGGTCTTACAACCTCCCCTCCTTATGAAATTTCATCCTCGAAATGGATGTACGTACCTGGTATTTCGAAAAGATGAGGATACCTCGCTTTTGTTTCCGTTTCCAACTCCCAGGTCATTTCCTCAATAGCATGGTTTCTCCACAAAACTTTAACTTGTGGTATGACCTTCGTGCGTAGGACATGCTCCTTCCTATCCAAAATCTTGACAAGTACCTCTTCATAGGTTAAGTCTTCAGCTATCTCGTTCAGTTCTAACTCAATAACATAGTTTAGGTCGTCCACATATTTACGTAACATCGATACGTGAAAAACGTTATGACCACGCGTAATACTTGGCGGTAAAATGTATCTATAGGCCACAATTCCTACTTGATCGAGAATCTCAAATTGACTAATAAATCAAAGGTTTGAGCTTTCCTCACATCATCGATTCTCGCTTTTGGAATAACGACTTCTTGTATCTTCCTCTTCATATTTATCAACTACAGGTCTGTAGCTTGAGCAGCTTTAAATTTATCGATTAAAGTTGATTCTAATCGTATATTCATTATCTTCACGCAGGTTCTTGGAATCTTTATCTCTATCTCCATCTTCTGTAAGTCATACGTAATGGGTCTTTGTGTTAACAATATCGCACTCGTAAACGCATACGATCTTTTACTCAACGCGTCAGCTACCATGTTCGTTTTTTTTCCAGGATGATATTGAATGGTATAGTCGTAATCTTTCAACAGCTCGAGCCAACGTCGTTGCCGCATGTTGAGTTCTTAGAAGCTCTTTTTATATTCCTCGCTCCATTTGAATTTTGTATCTCTACGAGTCAGCTGAGTTAATGGAGTAGCGATTCGAGAAAATCTTTCCACGAATCTCTGATAGTATCCAGCTAAGCCTAGAAAGCTACTTATTTCGATTACTGAATTAGGTTGCTCTCAACTGTGACTCATATCCCAATCTTGGATAGCACATCACAATTGCACCTATCAGTTTATCACCGCACGAATATGACGTCCCCTACAGAGAGTTTCGTTTCAGTGCATTCCACAAAGGAAGTCACCAGATAGAGGCTCGGGTACAAACTTCTACAGTTGAATTTTTAACTCCTGAAGTTCAATAGAAGCCATGAGATTTTAGAAATGGGTTTTGTACCGGGTTCAAAGTCGATACAAAATTCAATATCACACTTTGGGAGTAAGCAAAAAAATTCTTCAGGAAATACATCAGGAAATTTACTAACAATAGAAATATCATTCAAATCTGACGTATTTTTGTTTAAGTCCATAACATGGGCTAAGAAAGCTTGACATCCGTTTTTCAATAAACGAATGACTTTACGGCTTAATATAAAAGAGTTTGACTTCAATGGTTTGGTTGCTTAAATTCGAATAACAGGTTGCTTAGGAATATGAAAACTAACAACCTTACAAAAGCAATCAATTTTAGCATGATGAGTGGATGACTAATCAATCCCTAAGGTCACATCAAATGCAAGAATTTTTAAAGAAATAAGGTCAACAGGTAGTGTGATGGTACCAACTTGGATCAAACAAGATTTATAAACAGTGGATGTAACGAAAGTTTCTCATAACAGAGTTTCAACAAATAAGTCAAAGTCTAATTTTCTCTGGAGTCAAGTTTAAACGTTGAGTATAAGCAGGAGAGATAAATGAATGGGTAGAACCGGTATATAATAAGGTATAACATCACAAAAATTTATAATTAACTAACCCGTGCTAACTTCGTTCGGGTTACTCGCTTTTTGAGAAGTCACGAAAAACGCTCTTCCAGGAACCGTTGACTTTGACTTTTCTGGGACAGCCTTTTGAGTCACCATCCCCGCTGGATTGGATTTCGCCACCATACAATCTCGAGCGATATGACCTTCTTTTCCACAATTATAACATACCTTGGAAGGTTGTGAACAGTTTGGACTTTTGTGTCCCTCTTCTCCGCATTTGTAGTATCTAACTGGCGGTCTTTCTCCTCCTCTAAAATTCGTTGCTGGTGTTGGTGCCGACGTCTTCCCGTCATTGTTGAATCTTCTCTTTTTGAAATTTCCACTTGACTCACCTTTCCTATTATCTTGACCATGATTACAACCGAAATGGTTACCATTTCTGGCATGATAATTTCCTCCACGATGCTTATCATTGTTCCGATGATCGTCGCCACCGGTACGATTATCATCGAGTTGTTGGTCATTATTCTTCAGTTGAGCCGACTCATTATCGCGCTCCAATAATTGAGCCCTATTTACAACATCTGAATATAAACAAAGTTTGTGAGAAATGAGGTATTGATGTATTTTGGGTTTCAAACCTCGCAGAAACATTCGTGTCATTCTCTTCTCATTATCAACCAAATGGGATGCGAATCGAGACAACTTGGCAAACTTAGCTTCGTACTGCGACACGTTCATATTGTTTTGCTCCAGCTTGATGAACTCTACTTCCTTCATGTGACGAATACTTTCGGGAAAGTACTTGTCATGGAATAATTCTTAGAACTTCTCCCAAGACATCTTCAGTGCGGAAGGCTGAGTACGCTCACTACTAGAAAATTAACCTATAGCGACGGTCGACGACCATCGCTAATGGCCTAAAGACCGTCGCTATAGGATTTAGCGACGGTCGTCGACCGTCGCCATAGAAGCCGTCGGTAAAATCTATAGCGACAGTCTTTATTCCTTTAGCGACGGTCGGTGACCGTCGCTATAGACTTTTTAGATTTCAAAAAAATATAATAAATAATAATGCACATTTATTTAACAAAAACAAGTACACTATAAATTGGCCTGGACATAAAATCTAATCGCTGTTCACACAACAATGACCAACAATATATTCCAACAGGCATCAAAAACTTGAAAAGAATTGAATAATTACTAAAACTCAAATCCTAATATAAAATTATTACCAATGATCATCATTAAAAACAAAAGTAAATTGTAAGAAAACGGACAATGTTATTACATAAAATGGGGTGATGGAGAATTTACATTTTAATAACTTCATATACATATTGATGCCATTACATTGCCAGGGATCCAAATGTGTTCTCGCCACTGTAAGTCATATAAATGAACCCATCATGTTCCTTGTATTCCTCATAAATTGCAGACATCAAGGTAGCTGTAATAAAAGAAGATTAACAAAAGTTTAGCTTAACATAAAATATTAAAAATTAAACTTGCCCGAGTTATTTCAACTCACCAGTCGGAGGTAGAATGTCTTTGACAAAGAAAAATATAGCCTTTTCAATAGCTTAAGCTTGATCCTCTCACGGATCACATAAACAAACTGTCCAACAGTCAAATCAGCTGGGACGAGGTATCTACATTCAAAATAAGAGAAAGATGAAGATTACGAACACATTTCTAATTGGGAAAGTTTCTTCACTTCCTACATTATTAATCTCTAACCTTCATTGCATCCACTTACCACAGCAAATCATAGTCATGATTGAATCATAAACAGATACCACAAATATGAAACAAAACATTGCATGCACACGCAGATTCCAGAATGTATGTAGTTATGCACATACCAATGAACTTGAATAAAGAAAACTCCAATAATATCATTAGGCATCAGGCTTTAAACACCAACATTAATGGCATGTTTGTGTGCTTTATTTTTGTTGGAAGGGAATGGAAAGTCTTTCCTTCCATAAAAATTAGAGAGAAGAATGTTCCCTTCCCATCACATCCCTTCCCCCAAATTAAAACTCATAGACTGTAAAAGTTTCCTAAGAAGTAATTTATCAAACCAACCACCTTTAAAACATACTAGTATTAATACTAATCCATGTTTTTTTTTGTTAGTAGTAGAAAAGAGAATTTTAAAGTGAAGAGAAAGAGAGGATACCATGGTTTGAAACAATAAAGTGGCTCATACCTGCAAGGGAAGAACACCACTGAGGCAGTCAAAGCCTTAATTTAGACCAATCTTTCTTTCCAACGAAACAATTTAGAAGTATAGTGCTTATATATGTCTATGCATAATAGTAGACATTATAGATCAGTTAATCTTATCAACTACTTCTATTATTAAAAATGTAATGTTACTGTTATTTAAGCCAAAGTTAAAAAATACAACCCATGGAGTAAGTTAAAGAGGAGGAATTACGTAATCATAGTTTGATGAAAGAAGAGAACTCTAAGCTAAAAGAAATCACTAAGATTTGCGACTGACTAATAAGACATTTCCCATCAATTTTAGAGGTAGAACATGGTCAGCCAACTAAAATTGAATTCTGTGCAAATGAGGTATAACTGAAAGCTTACACCGTGGATTATTGTACTAAAGAGTTCACAAAAACATGATTGTGCAACCAACTACAAATTTAAACAAAAATAATCCAATTCTAACACTGGAAAACTTCTATGAGCACAGAAGGATTTCCAACAAATGGGCATTGCCTCCTAAACAAAGAAGCACACATTTGATTTTGCGCAATCAGGAAAAAAAAATCTTTTGTGAATAATATATGCTTCAAAGTTACAACCAACACAGAGGGGCACAAAATTCCAAGGGATTACCCAAAATTCCATCCTTTTTACTACAAAATCATCCTCAAGAATCTAAACCCACATAATTAATTTCATCAATGAAAATTCATAAACTTGTATAGTAATCCCAACAAGTAATTAACCATCAAACCAAATAACACAGCCACACCCTTTTCAAAGAATAACCAATTTATTTTGAAGAATATGAATAGGAAAAGTAGGCAAAAACCTAAAATATACCAAATGGGTGTTCTTTCTTGAAAGCGCACTTGGTCATATCAAGACTTCGGTTACTATCTGCAAATTTCAAACACCGAAAAAACATTAGAAACCCACGAAACCTCCCCTACTAAACAAAAACAACCATATATATAATTTTATTTATTTATACTAAATATATAAAAACATAAATCAGACGATAAAGAGAAAATTGAGTCATACGAAGAGATTAGATAGTTGAATTGGGTTTGCAGATTACGATTGGTTGATGAAAGATGACAAATTTATATACTCTTTAAAGGAAAACACAATGGTTGCAGAAAGCTTATATATATATATATATATATATATATGGAGAAAAAGAGAGAATAGTACCTTGTGGAAGGGAGAGAAAACCCTAAGTACTACTTCACCGTTCGTTTGTATCGAGAGAGAAAGAATGAAGATACTGAAATGATTTGGGGGAAAGTGGGAGAGGTTTATCTTAAAAAAACCTCTATACCGACGGTTCCGCGCCGACCGTCGCTATAGATACCCTATAGCGATGGTTCCGTGTCGACCGTCGTTATAGCTCGTCGCTGTATGTCGAATTTCTAGTAGTGGCTTTACAGATTCCCACCAATAATCTGCCTCTCCTCGTAACATGAAAGTGGTGAAAGGAACCTTTTGCTCCTCTGAGCATCCCAAGACATCAAATATCTTAGTGATCTGCTTTATTCACGTCTCTGCCGTAAGTGGTTCTAGGTTTCCCAAAAACTTTGGCGGTCTTAACTCCTTGAACTGCTTAGCGTTGACCATCCGTAAGTTGCCAGTGGTTCCACCTGCATTTTGAAAAGTAGTCTTTCTCGTTTGGTTTTGCATGAATTCTAGAAAGTTCCTAAACATACCATCGTTCATCATCTGCTCAGTGGCGTTGTTCACAGGAGGAACATTGCCAGCCAGTTGCACGTTATCCTCATTGGTGAGCAAAGGTGTCTCTATGGTCTCATTTACTCCACTGTTAACATTCTCAGTCGACATTCTCAAATACTGCCATAAAACAAGGGTTAATTTAACAAATTAACAAATCACATAATACCCCTATATTATGACCGACCAACAAATAAGCTTAGGTAGGACACACTAGCGAAGGATTTACTCGTCTCTCCCCTCCTAATTCTATTCCCTGATCTCTATTAATACAAATATACGACAACACATAAATTGTGAGTTAAAATACAAATATTATCTTCCAGACAATATCCACACTCAAATAAGTCCTCATTACAATTATTGATACACTATTTTACAAAATAGTGAGGACTACTAAAACAACTGTCTTGAACCATTACTCCACACCCCGACTAGTTCCCACTATATTCTCGTCTCCTGAGAAGAAAAATGGAACAAAAAGGAAAAGGGTGAGCTCAACTAGCCCAATAAAGAATATTATGACTAAGATAATGTACAACAAATTATCCTTAGTCTTCAACAGGGAAAAATCTGATAGAATACAATAGACAACAAGTTTTAGATCAACAACTGCAGCGGAAAAAAAAATTCATTAGAAGAGTTAAGTAGAGAATGAAATCTACTATCATCTATGAATTTAAAAGTCCATCATCGATATTTTATCCATGTAACATCAATCAATATACATCATAAATCAAATATTCATCTTTGCACTATAGGCCAAAGATTTTCACCAGTTGGTCATGTTCATCTAAACACATGTTCATCTTTGCACTACGGGCCAAAGATATTCATCATAAAATCATTCATCTTTGCACTATGGGCCAAAGATATTCAGTTATATCATCATTTAGGACGGAGGATGATGAAAAATATTTTAAAGAAAACAAATCCAGTGAAATAAAAGAATAAATATTAAGGATTCGTATTTCAGCTATTCCATGTCCAAAAATAACTCATAAATAATCACAGTAGAGTAAAATTCAAGAATGATCAAAACATGGATACAATCAAAGCTAGTATCCATAATAGATATTTTGGACAAAAAACAAAAATTTAATTTTTCTGTGAATAGTGTCGTATTCGTGAATAGTGCCTTATACGTGAATAGTGCCGTATACATGAATAGTAACTCCGACACTAAAAGATAGAAATTTCAAAAAAAAATCATCATGCTTCGTGAATAGTACTCGTGAATAGTAACTCGTGAATAGTAACTCATGAATAGTAACTCGTGAATTATAACTCATGAATAGTAGTAACTCATGAATAGTAACCCCGGCATGAAAAGTTCCAAATTTGATAAAAATTCAGACCAATATTTCGGCATAATGATATTGAAGAAATAATATCATTTACGAAGAAAATAACATCCCTTACCTCGCAAAAACAGTACTTCTAACTGGAATACTAGATATAGTGCTGAAAGAACTTGCACCGTATAGCAATACTCAAAGTACTAAAATACTCATAAAATACGTTCGATATTATAGAGAGAGAAAGAGAGAGAAAACTTTAGTTTCTGGTGTGATTTTCAATTCTAACCTAAGCACCCTATTTATAGGAAATTGCTTAGAACACCAAAGTAGAAAATTTAATAAAATATTAATATATATATTATAAATTCTTACGCACACCTTCATTGATCCAAAATATCAGCCACACATGTTCCAAACTTGCCGAAAACGTTTTTCATATAAAAGTTATTTAAAAGTCCTAAAAAATTAATAATCAATTAATCCGGATCTTCAATAATTTATAATAAATAATCCTTTTATCAGAAAATTCAAATCTCGCTACATTTTATAGGAAATTCAATTCTCTACAACTTTGCAGAAGAAAAGTTTTCCAAAAATCCAAACAGAAATTGACCAAAATCCACATACGGACGATTTTATAGGCTATAATCAAATTTCAGTTAAGAAATGGGGTCCACCGACACATAAAACATGTGTTAATCATTTAATGCAACAAAAATACTCTTCCTCCTAATATACTCATATATCCCACATTCATTGTAAAAATATCACCATTAATATATTATTAAAATAATATATTCAAATGAATTATTTTATCAGAAAAAGATAAAATAATAATTTTCAACAATTGTCACATTTAAAAATTTTCTCCATCTATATCCACATAAAATCAATATTTTTCTCATCATATAAATCAATAATTAATTATTCACAAATAATATTACAGAATCACAATATTGACAACCAGGCAGTTCCCAGGAAAGAGGGGACTTTCCAATAAGAATCTCTCCTTACTGGCGCGCAATTAGGTGACCAAACCTCTCCTTAGACAGAACTTTCTAGACATTGCCAATAATGTTTTCTAATAACATTATTCAGATAATATGAATTATTGCTTCGATAATGGAAAATATAGTGTAGTGATAATTATTGAAACAACGGTAATATAAAAAATCAACGCAACAATTATTGAATCAATAAAATAAAATACTGAATAGTAATTACTGTAACAATTATTGAATAGTGTCTTCTTACGTAAGAATCAATAATTAGTGCAATACCGTGTGCTACTGTGAAACAACGCGTATTATTGTGTTTTAACCATCGGGTATTCCAACAGTATTAATGGTAACAACTGCGCCATTATTTATAAACAACTTATACTTGTCGTTTTCTTCATCCAATCGCTTTCCGTTATGGGGCCCACACAAGGTCGCTACGGCAAATCGCATTACGAATATTCCCGATAGCAAGAATATTCCACGACCAAACGAATATTCTCCGACAACAATGAGTATTTTATAACAACTTGCTTATTTAAAATATTTGCGCATTTTACCCACAACTAACCATATTAATCAAATCAACCCTTACTATTTCAAAATAATAAATAGAGGAATTAAATTTCATTTATTAATAATTTGCGGTCTTACATCTAACCCTTTGCATTTACTTTATGCAATGGACATGCGTAAGATAATATCTAAACTATTCTTTTCAATTGTTCATATATTTCAACCTTTTTATATATACTTATGCAGTGATTCTGTATAAGTAAGTTATTAAATTATAATATGTTGTACAAGTTCCTTAATTCTGTTATTGTAGATCAAGAAATATATTCTGTTCGTTATTTTTTAATCATAGTTATATAAGTGTCCTCACTTGGATAATCATTATATTTTATCACATGTTGATACATACTTATCGGTATCCAGTATGTACAAGTAGAATTAAAAGCCGTCTAAGCTATTTGATCTGGCTAGACACTAACTTAAAATTGTTGTTGAACAAGATAAGAACTTTATTGTTATCCAACTGAATTGTTTTGGTTCGGATTCAAGACTGGTATGAACATCCCAAATATGGGAAACTTTTATGCGCCTAAAGCGGAAATGCTGGATGAAAATATTGTCCTATAATGTAGTATTGATCAATACAGGGCATAACGGGCTGATCACCCCCCGTGCCCGTAAGTTATGACAGTTTACAGATGAAGTTCTGTTTAACCTTTTCGAAAATAGAATACAATGATCATAGTCTGTCAAATGATCATCAATTATAGTCAATACGTAGTTTAAAAAATTTGAAATCGAAATGATATGTTGTTTATTATTGGTTCAACATAATTCACAAATGTTGATTCGTTGTAGAAGTATCGTTCAAAGAAAATATTTAATTCATTCAGCTAAATGTTATTGTTACTATTACTTTCTGGGCACTCAAATGCTCATCATTGCTTCGTTTAAATGTTTTCAGCTAAGTATGAACAACCTAAAGGCTCTGCCAAGAACAAAGGGAAAGGGAAGGTCGCTGAATGAAGGATAATGCTATCTTTTGTAATAAATAGACTTTTTTAGGATAATGATGATATATATTAATTATCATATAATGTAACGAATGTTTGAAGGTTTCGTACTTGGGATTGAAAACTCTGATAATATTTAAATTAAATTTGATAATCTATATTATTGTTATTATTATTAGTATTATTCCGCTCATAGAAATGGTATCGTGAAGCACTGAGTTCGGGTTTCAAGTACCTGAATTTGGGGGCGTCACAACATGATACCAGAGCTATAGGGTTAGAAATCTTAGGTGGGATAGACCTTAGGCTATAACCTTAGAACAGAGGGAAACGTTGAAAATATAAAAAACTCATATAGAGTTTAAAAAGAGATGAATCGGATAAATTCATCGTCAACCCAAATAAAAGATAACCTATACAAAATTATTATTTGTTATGTGTATATATTATATGCTAATTAGGATAATTTATGTGTGAAGATGTCAGGTGAAAAAGGATTAGGATACCCTCGAATCGCAAAGAAGGAGCCAAAATCAAAGCCAATAGCTGAAATAGAGGCTCAAAGTGAAGGTAACCTCGATGAGGTGGTTATTGTGGAAAACGTAATACAAGATCCAAAAATGGTGGAACTGACAGATAGTGATTGGGACACTGAAGTTGGAGCTGATCAAGCATCAACCGAAGCACAGAATCTGCGAGACCAGGTTTCCTCTTTGGAAAAGCTGTGGGAAATAGAAAAACTACTAAATAGCCAACTGCGGAAAGAATTAATAGAAACAATGGAAGAACAAGATAAGCTTAAAATCCAAATTGACCAAATTGGAGCTAAAAGCAACAAAACATGTTCAGCTCCGAGCAAGAAGGGGAAAAAGAAGATGAAAAACCGTGATATAAGAAATCCTGATAACAACCAAGGAAAAATTAATCGAATAGAAAGGTGTGCAAATTGTGACAAGAAACATGAAGGTGTATGCAGAAAGGGGGAATATGTATGCTACAATTGCGGACAGAAGGGACATTTCTCTCCTCATTGTCCCATTCCAACACAATCTGTCTGTTTTAATTGTGGAATAGGAGGTCATCAGGTGAAAAGTTGTCCAAGGAAAAGGTGTAATAAATAGGTAGTATAGGTTCTGTTGTGTAGGTGTGTTTAATGTAATATATGCTTAGTATGTCTGTGTAAGGTTATGTTCTCAACTTTCGTAATGATCAAGTTTGTAAATCCTGACTTTTGTAGTCACAAAGGGATAGCTAATGTTTAATGCAGTATGTGTTGCGATATGTTAAGTATTTTGAAATCGTTGAATGAATATGAATCTATGTTTGAGTAATGAAACAAGTTTAATATATTAAACTTATGTGATAACGTTTATAATGTAAGTTAAACTATGTTTTATTTAATCAGATAATGCCGCCATGACGTCAAACTAGAAATCGAAGGGCAGAAGAATCTGTCAACAATGCTGGGGGACAACAACCTGATCCAATGCAACACTTTGCAAATATGGTAGCTCAGGCTATGCAACAAGGAATACTAGTCGCAGGGAATCAGCCAGACAACTGTTTGGCAAACTTCAAGGACTTCAAGGCTGCAGGACCGCCCAAATTTAGAGGTACAATTGACCCTATAGAAGCCCAAACTTTGGTTAAGGAAATCGAAAAGGCGTTCGTTATAGCTAGGGTAGCTGAGGGGAAAAAGACTACTTTTTCCACCTACATGATGAAGGGTGAGGCAAATTTTTGGTGGGAAGAGAATTAGGTAAGGGCAGGAGCAGGTGTAGTTGCTTGGGAAGGGTTTAAAACTCTATTTTTCAAAAATTATTTTTCATCTAGTATGCAGGCTAGGATGGAGGTAAAATTTTTTGAATTAAAACCGGAGAATATGACGGTGTCAGAATACGCCGCTAAGTTTAATGAGTTGGTTAGGTTTTCTCCGCATCAAGTTGATACGGAGGCTAGGAAAGCTAGAAGGTTTGAGCTGGGATTAAAACCCTGGCTCTACAATAAGGTGGCGGTGTTGCAGATCCCTACATTTGCAGCACTCATAGAGAAAGCTATTATTGCTGAGGAGGGGAGTGAGGCCATGAGCCTCTACAACAAGGAAAGAAGGAATTAGGGTAAGGTTGAGGGAGCTGGGAAGGTGGAAACAAACAGTGGAAATAGGAGTGAAAAGAGGAAGGGAAACAACTTTGGGGGTATGCAGGTGAAGCAGGAAGGTACAAACAAAAGCAGCTGGTACAATGTGGGAACTGTGGAAAGAACCACTTGGGAGAATGTCTGAAAGGTAAATTTTTATGTTTTAAGTGTGGGCAGGAGGGCCATATATCTCCCAACTGCCCCAACCCTAGAACTATTAATGGGTGTTTTCTGTGCGGATCAAAGGAGCATAAGGTAAACGACTGTCCGAAAAGGAGGACGGAGGCAGAAAGCGTGAACATAGGGAAAAGCGGCAGAACTTTGGCGATCAAAGGACCAACATCATCTAGCAAGCCGACAAAGTCTACTGCAAGGGTCTTCAAATGACAGTCCATGATACGGCGGCAGCTGGCAATAGAACTCCAGGTAATTTTTCGTATAACTTTTATTTTCTTCTTTATGATTTTCCTATAAATAATAAATTATTTTATAAAGAAATTTTGAAGGAGGGATTTGAGTTCTTTAAAAATCAAATTTCCGTTTAATCAGAAAGACAAGCTTTATGTGAAAAGTTAAAGATCAGTTCGATCAATTATGATCGAGATCTACTTGAAATAACTATGTATGTTATGTACTCTTATATGTGTAAGTTTTAAAACGGTGATTCCGGGGACGGAATCTTTATAAGGGAGGGTGAATGTAATAACCCGATATTTTCTATATAAATAAAACAGAAATTTTGCGAATAAATTTTTTTTATTTTAAGGATGAGGATTTGTACAAGATAATGTGTATATGTATGTATGCGGTAAATAAAAATATATTTATTACATGAATATTTACAAATAATTTTATTTTAGAATTAACGATCATTATAAATTATATTATATTTTATTTTATTGTAGAAATGTTTTTATTATTTATTTTTCAAATGAAATATGATATTATATTATTTAAATAATATAAGGAATGGTTATTGTAGTTATTATAATTATTATTTATTTATATGAATTTTAGCTTGGATTATTAAGTTAGATATTTTACCTTACTTAATAAAGCTGTTTATGCAAAGTAAATCAAATATTGAATCCAAACCCTAATTCTGGTTTTGGAACAAGGAATTGTAATAATAATATAATATTAATTATATTTTTGATTTTTCAGTACTATAAATATGTACTGTATACGTGGATTGATAATGGTTGGTCAATTATGGGGTTATATGACAAACCCAAGTATTACTATGTGAAACCCTAATTTAAAATACAAATTAGAGTTCAAGATAGTTAGGTAATAGTGTTAATGTGATCAATGTAGGATATTATAAATATAAATGCTAATTAGGTAAACCCTAATTATTGACTCAAAACCCTAATGGTAAAATTAAAACCCTAATCGATATTTAGGAACCCTAATTGTCAAACTATGAAACCCTAATTGCTAATTTAGGATGTTTAATGCTCATTAGCGGAATTTAAACCCTAATTGATCATGATTAATGCTATTAGAAACCCTAATTAAATTGTTAACCCTAATTATTAAATTATTAACCCTAATTATCAAATGGGCGCTCTAATGGATAAATTAGTGATCTTAATTATAATTAGTAAATTATAAATCCTAATGTTCCCGTATAATATAATTACTAAACCTAATCTAATTACAGATTTCTAAATTACAATTTTAGAAACTAAAATTTTATATTTTCCAAACCCTAAGTGCTAAATTTTATAAATGTTATATGCTAAACCTTAGGGTTAAACCCTAAGGGTTAAAGCCTAAGGGTCAAACCCTAAGGGTTTGCCAAGTTCCATTTTTACCATTAAATTGGAAAGATAAATGACCATTATGCCCTTTGCATTATTAAAGCTGCAAACTTAGGTTTTGACTCTAGGTGAAGTGGGTGAACAAACCAACAACTCCATGTGCTTAAAATGCCAGCAAGAAGTCACATATCTCAGCCATACATGCACCATACACTTCTATATTTAGATTGGAAGAGAGAGAAATGACATTTGTTACTTTTTCCACAAACACTCAACTAGACTCACTCAAGTTCTCACCTCTGAAAATATCAAGATATATCAGTCACAAATCAAGCCCCACGATCACCCATAACCAAATCAGTGACTAGAATCAAGAATTTGTTCGAAAGAGGTAGAACACTAAACTAGAAATCTAATCTTCGATCCTCTGTTAAAAGTTGTGTTTAAATGTTAAAACTTGTTGAATATAGTGTATAATGATGATCTGGGTTGATAGATGATAGATCCATAACATCTATAGGCTCGAATTTGAAGATTTTCAAAATCTGGAAAACTAAAAATATGGTCTGACAACCTAATGTCAGATCCTATAGATCTTAGTATGTTTTGTGTTTTTGTTGTTTTAATGTTTGATCATGTAGTATGTTATTTGGACTTTGCTCTGGAATTGAAAGCAGGCTTAGATCATTTCCAGAACAAACGTTATTCAAGGTCAAACTCAGTTGACCGAGCATGACCAAGAGTTTCTGGGCAGCCCAGAAACTCAAAAACACTGTCTGACAAGCTTTTTTGTGGCTTTGATCTTGCTTCTGTTTGTTGGTATGTGTTGGTTATTGTATTTAGGTTATATTATAGTCGTTATACTACAGTTTAATGCTTTTGGATCGCTTATATTATTAACAGTATGGATTTGGTAAATGGTCAAACCAAGCCGGGAGTTCACGGGTTGAGTTTTCTGGGTAACCTAGAAAACTCAAGTCAGTGGCTTCTGACATGGTTTGACCGGACAGTTTATGGCTCTTATATTGTTGTTATAGTGATGTTATGTACTGGATCTCTTCATATACATGTTGGCTACACACTGCAAGTTTTATATTACTAAAACATCACCAGAATTGCATGTTGTAGAAGCTCAAAGTAGAAGCGATCGTTTCTTCATTTTGGGCAACCCGAAATGAAAACAACTTCTCGCCAGTACTTTGAGGCTTAGATCTCCTTTGTTAGTTGCTTTGTGATTATGTTGATTGTTGGGGCGTGTAGTATGTTACTAGTACTACAAGGTATAACGAGCAGAATTCCCAGAAACTTAACAAGCTAAGATCTACACGTGGTCAAACTAGTTAACCCGAAGCTGACTATGAATGTTCTTGAAGGCTCAAGAACACCATAAACTACATTGTCTGTCGCTAAATCTCTATAGCGACATTTTTATTAATTTCAATTAATTAAATTTTCAAAAATCATTTAAAAATAGAAATTTAATTCCGAAAATTACAAAAATTATTTTAAGTTATAAAAATTTAACTTTTAATAATTTGAAATATTTTTCATAAATATTATTATTTATTTAAATAATATTGGTAATTAATTTATTTATTGAATGCATTAAATAAATTAATTTAAAATGATTTTATTATATTAAAAATTATTTTAAATGCTAATAAGTTATTTAAAATATTTTAAGTTATAAAATATAACTTTTAATATTTTAAAGTAAATTTCATTAATTATTTAATATTAATGATATTAGATTTATTTAACAATTAAATTAAATAAATAAATTAAAAATGATTTTAATATTATAAAAATCATTTTAAATGAAAATAAATAGTTTAAAAATATTTTAAGTTATAAAATATAACTTTTAATATTTAAAGGTAAATTTCATGAATTAATTATTATTAATGATATTAAAGTTATTTAATAATTATATTAAATAAATTAGTTTAAAAATGATTTTTATATTATAATAATCATTTTAAATGAAAATAAAGTGTTTAAAGATATTTTAAGTTATAAAATATAACTTTTAATATTTAAAGAATAATTTCATTAATAATTAAATATTAATGATTATTAATTTATTATTAATGATATTAAATTTATTTAATAATTATATTAAATAAATAGTTAAAAAATGGTTTTATTAAATTAAAAATCATTTAAAAGCGGATATAAATGAATTAAAAATATTTTAAGTTATAATTAATAACTTTTAATATTTTGATAAATAATACATTAATACTTTAATATTAATGGTAATTATTTAAAATAATTTTAAATATTTTAAAAATCATTTAAGGGTAATATTAATACTTTAAAAATATTCTAAGTTATTATAAATAACTTTAATATTTTGACAATGGTTTCATTAATAGTTTAATATTAATTAAATGTTAATGATAATGAAATTACTTAATATTTAAATCATTTAATAATGATTCGATATTTCAAAAATTATGATAAATTAGAATAAATGTTTAAAACTTATTATAAGTCATTTAAAAATAATAATACGATATATAAGTCATCTAAATGGATATTGAACTCATCAGATAGAGTCTTAGACTCGATAAATACCGATAAAATTGTCGATTACAATCGACATATTTGTAAATTGATCCGGACTTAGATAAGTTGACTTGATAAATGTTTATTTGTGATTCAATGGTTGTTAAACTTACATATACAATGTGATTAGGTTATGTCTTAATCGCAAATATAAAGACAATATGATATGATATGTTATTCTAATCAAATGAATGATCTATTTAATGATAGGGCTTGATATAAAAGATAAATCTAAGTTGTGTAAGCAACAGACAAGGCAAGTATCCAACCCTTTGTATTTACTTTATGCAATGGACATGCGTAAGATAATATCTAAACTATTCTTTTCAATTGTTCAAATATTTCAACCTTTGTATATACTTATGCAATGATTTACGTATAAGTAAGTTATTAAATTATAATCTGTTGTACAAGTTCCTTAATTCTGTTATTGTAGATCAAGAAATATATTCTGTTCGTTAATTTCTAAACATGGTTATACAAGTGTCCTCACTTGGATAATCAATATATTTATCACATGTTGATACATACTTATCAGTGTCCAGTATTTGGAAGTTGAATTAAAAGTCGTCTAAGCTATTTGATCTAGCTAGACACTAACTTAAAATTGCTGTTGAACAAGATAAGAACTTTATTGTTATCCAACTGAATTATTTTGGTTCGGATTCAAGACTGGTATGAACATCCCAAATATGGGAAACATTTATGCGCCTAAGGCGAAAATTGTGATGCCCCCAAAACAGGTATACATCACCCATCTTGGGTCGCCAGATACAAGGTACTGAATTCAAATATAACTTAATAATACAACTGTCGTATTCAATACGACAAGACATAAACTGTGAGTTTGAATACAAATATTGCTACTAGAGAGTATACAAACTCAAAAGGAGTCCTCATTATATTCATTGTCACACTATTTCACAGAATAGTGAGGACTACTAATACTATCATTTGGTCCATTACTCCATTCCCCGACTCGTCCCAGCTATATTCTCATTTCCTGAAGAGAACAGTGAAAGAAAGGGTGAGCTCAACTAGCCCAGTAAGAAATATTATGACTAAGATAATGCAGAATAAATTATAATTAGCTTTCAACAGTTTTAAACTGATAAAATATAACAAACATCAAGTTTAACTGCAGCGGAACAAGCAATCCATTAGAAGAGTCAAGTAGAGAATAAAATCTACTATCTTCTATGATTCAAAAGGTTTTTCATGACTTTTATCGCTGGGACTCAGCTTAATAAATAATCCACATCATCGAATCACCCCTGCACTATGGCCAAGGATATTTTTTAGTATCACGACCACAATATTCCATGCACTACGAGCCAAGAATATTTGTGTATTCATTAATGGTCATGATCATGCCAACAACTATCTATCAATGCACTACGGGCCAATGAGGACTTTTTCCACATCATTTGTAATATTACGATCACGATTACACCGAATAAGCCCTGGTTATAATCATACCAAGTCCATCTATGCACTACAGGCCACATATGACTTTCAACATAATATAAACATGAGGATGATGACAATGATATAAGAATTCAATAAAACAAGTTCAAGAATTATTTTATCCATGAATCAATAACGTCCAAATTGTCAACATGATACTGCTTTGTAGAGTAAAATTCAAGAATGCTCAGAAGAATATTTCCATGAAAAGATACTGAATGAAGAGCAAATATCAAGGATATTCCACTAATTTCATGGAATATAGAAGACAAAACTTTAACCAACTGAGTATAATAACAAATGGAATAACAAAAGAAATCACCATGCATGCGGTACTTCGCATAGACAGGTTATTCCAACAAATTTAGAAGTAACGGAACCGGTCGGTGAAATTTAAGCGGCAGGATGTTCCAATGAGAATAATAAAAGCGGAACTAGGTCCCAAGATACGCACGATGATAGGATATTCCAAATGAATAATAATAATAAAGAACCGAACGGTCCGTAAAAACGCATGCAGACAGGATATTCCAACGAGAATAATAATAAAGATGGAATAATAGAAGAATGTCACCAAGTATAGGGTAGTCTGTGTATAATGGTTATTCCAGCAGAATAATAAAGAATGGAATAACAGAAGTTCTCTTTATGAATACAAAAGAAATATTATCTCTTACTGTAAAAGAAACTGAATATAAGAGTAGGGAAGTAGCAGAATACTTTTCTATAGTTTCTCTATGATTTCTCTCTCTAAAGCTTCAGTGAATTCGTAAGAAATTATGAAGGAATGAGCTTCTATTTATAGAAGAATGGACTGCATAGTAACTAATCCATGAACGGTCCAGATTGATTTACTTTTAAACGGACGGTCCAGATTGATTTAATAAAATATTCTAATAAAACAAAATCTTTTAAGTAAAATATAATATATATTATATATTATATATATATAAAAACTCACGGGTCATTACCCCCGTTATACAACTTGCCCATTTTTTTGTGTCGGCTAACTTTCAAATTATCACATGTATATATATATATAATAATAATAATAATAATAATAATAATAATAATTGTACCTTCCTACCAAATTGTCAACATTATATATATATATAAACTAAAAATACTTCCTTCCTAATTATTCCCCCCCCCCCATTTCCCGTAACCAAAATGTCTTCCAACAAAGACTTTGCCAAACACATGGGTCCTACTTGTGGGCCCCCACCTTTATTATATATATAACCTCCTACCGATTATTTTGAAAAATGGGTAAATGGGGGTCCATAAAATAAGAAAAACTTTATAAAAATCACCTTAATAATTTTAACAATATTTATTACCTTTATTGTAATTCACAATATTAATCGACTAGGTCGTTCCCAGGAAAGAGGGGGCTTTCCAATAAGGATTTCTCCCTATTGGCGCGCAATTAGGTGACAAAACCTCTCCTTGACAGAACTTCTAGACATCGTTAATATTGCAAATAATAATATTAATAACTCTACCATCTCAATTATTGATTTAATAAAATATAAAATATTGACAGTAATTTAATCAAATAACGTGACATACTATGCAGCAATTACTGTAGAAATAATTGAACGGTCCAGATTGATTGATCTTCTATTTATAGAAGAATGGGCTGCATAGTAACTAATCCATGAACGGTCCAGATTGATTTAATAAAATATTCTAATAAAACAAAATCTTTTAAATAAAATATAATATATAATATATATTATATATATAAAAACTCACGGGTCATTACCCCCGTGATACAACCTGCCCATTTTTTTGTGTCGGCTAACTTTCAAATTATCACATGTATATATATATATATATATATATATATATATATATATATATAATAATAATAATAATAATTGTACCTTCCTACCAAATTGTCAACATTATATATATATATATATAAACTAAAAATACTTCCCTCCTAATTATTCCCCTTTTTTTTCGTGAGATACTATGCAGAAATTATCGTAGCAATAATTGAACAAAACCGAGTGACTTCTCACGTAAGCATCAATAATCAAAACCGTAAGTGCTCTTCTTATGCATTCTGGCGCCATTCTTTGCACTTTTAACATAGGGTGTTTCAACAGTTAATCAGTAAAACTTCCATGAGTTATTTTTATAAAGTATTTTTGTCATTTTCTCAACCCGACAATAATTCCTTTGTGGGGTCCACCAATGATTGTGCCGTTGTATGAATATTCCCTGTTAAAACGAATATTCCCTAACCAATCAAATATTATATAACAACTTGCGTACTTTACAAAATTTATAAATATTACCCACAACTATAACATTATATCAAATTCATTCCATAATATTCAAAAATGATATTTATAGAAAATTCATCTTTTATTCATAAAAGTTGGGGTTTTACAGAAATGCTGGACGAAAATATCGTCCTATAGTGTAGTATTGATCAATACAGGGCATAACACGCTGATCACCCCCCGTGCCCGTAAGTTATATCGGTTTACAGATGAAGTTCTGTTTAACCTTTTTGAAAATAGAAAACAATGTTCATAGTCTGTCAAATGATCATCATTTATAGTCAATACGTAGTTTAAAAAATTTGAAATCGAAATGATATGTTATTTATTATTGGTTCAACATAATTCACAAATGTTGATTCGTTGTAGAAGTATCGTTCAAAGAAAATATTTAATTCATTCAGCTAAATGTTATTGTTACTATTACTTTCTGGGCACTCAAATGCTCATCATTGCTTAATTTAAATGTTTTCAGCTAAGTATGAACAACCTGAAGGCTCTGCCAAGAACATAGGGAAAGGGAAGGTCGCTGAATGAAGGATAATGCTATCTTTTGTAATAAATAGACTTTTTTAGAATAATGATGATATATATTAATTATCATGTAATGTAATGAATGTTTGAAGGTTTCGTACTTAGGATTGAAAACTTTGATAATATGTAACTTAAATTTGATCATCTATATTATTGTTATTATTATTAGTATTATTCCGTTCATAGAAATGGTATCGTGAAGCACTGAGTTCGGGTTTCAAGTACCTAAATTTGGGGGCGTCACATTCTTAAATTGTTCCCATGTTACCGTATCTGTTCTAGTTCCACCCTGGTAAGTCTCCCACCAAAATTTGGCTTCCCCTTTCATCATGTAGGTCTCAAAAGAAATCTTTTGCGCCTCAGCTACGTTTGTAATAACAAACGCCTTTTCTATTTCTCTCACCCATGTCTGGGCCGCTATTGGTTCCGTCGTTCCTTTGAACTCCAGCGGACTTACGCTTTTAAACTCTTTAAAGGTAGTTGTTCTGGCTACCCTAGGTTCCGCGGGTACTCTACCCCCAGTTTGGTTGAATGCTACCATTAATAAATTAATGAACTCTTGCATAAGGTTGTTTTGACCCCCTTGGTTATCATTATGTGATTCCACTTCTGGTTAAGTTGCCTTCTTCTTGGCAACATTTTCTGATTTAAATAAATAAAATTTCATTATTATCTATTTACTTTCTTAGTTATTATTCGCCACATAACAACTTATACCACAACAAAGCGTATTCAATGAAAGCTTCATTATATTCATATGTTTCTTCATAGTTTGAAACTATTTATAATTTGTTTCTATAGCCCAAAAGCTATTATATTTCCATCCTTGAATTTTACAAAAGTTGGGATTTACAAAAAGACTATCCCTTTATACAAAAGAGGGTTTTACGTCACTACATACATATTTATTACTCTAGACTTCTAATAATACATAACAGCGTCCTCGTGTTTCTAATTCGCAATCATCGCTATAGTATCCTGACTAATAATATGTCAAGTCTGTCTCGACTCAATGGAATAACAAGCAACTTTTAGCTTGAAATCCTTATGGGCACTCTCATGGATGTAAGACATTTGTGCTATCTTCTAGTCTTTCTCAACCAGTTTCTTACGAAGCACTACTACCTCGTTCATATAATCCGTAGCCATATTTATCATGAGCACTTTCTCATAATGCTTTGACTCAAAATCTGCTTCTGCAGACTCCTTCGCTTCATAAAGAGCACTAATCTCTTCATCTTGATTCTGCACAACTGTACTCAGTTGCACATTCCTGTCAAGCACTGCCAGATGCAATGATCTCATTTCATCTGGAGGTGATGACTCTTGTGTAGGTACCACCGTATTAACCAATGTTACCTCCATTTCTGCCTCCTTATCGATCATCATATCAAGGGATGGTGCCAATCCCACACCTCCCTCAGAGTATTCCTCCTTAGAAAAGTACTTCTCTGGCTCCGACCCCTCTAGAATCACTAAGGGTACCTCCGCCACTGGCATGGGTACAGGCTCTACTCTGTTCACAATTTCTTCGCTCACCGTGAGTATATCTCTATACATCAAGCTATCGTGCGACATCCTACAATAACACATAACATGTTGATTAGTACATAACACATATAGTATAAGCACAAATCACATTTAATTTATTTAGGGTTACTTTCCATCTTTTTAAATCTTTCGGTAATGAGTTTCCTTAATACCTTATTAACTCTTTCGACTTAAATAAAGTTCGAGTTTACTTCCTTTGGACTTTTCCTTCTCTACGAGGTTATTAGCCTAAGGTTCTTCTCCCCTTAAGTTTTATAACCTAATGCTTTGATACCAACCTGTGACGCCCCCAAATCCAAGTATCTTCCAATGCGACATATGGTGTTACACGGTGCTACAGTTCACACAAACATTCAATTGAAATGCCTCAAAAGAACGAATATGTCTTACATATATTCCAAAACAATATTACCATTCTCCATGTTCTGTATAACCATTACATTTGTTCGTGTCATAATTTCAAATATTATCATTAAAAACCTATACTATTACATAGGTAATCTACAGGTTCGCCTTAGCCTACCCTTTATCCTTACCAGATCCTTCGTTCCATTCGGTCTTAGTTGCATTTATATGGTTCAAGCAAGAGTGAGCATAACAAGCTCATAAGTACAATAATTTCATTTGAACGACATGCTTGAAACATAGGAATCGTATATCTTCAATAACTGAACAATAGTTATGAAGTACTATCGATAATTCAAAAAAGCACTTCTTTTCCTTCAAAACGTTTTACAATGACAATATTCAGTAAAACATCAATTCTGGTCCAAGACCATGAGCATTTCATAATTTCTTTGAAAAAGGACATCCCGACACTAAGTTCGTAAGTTCGACATAGTATACGAGCACTTCTAGGTGATCAGCCTATAGTACTCTATGTTGATCAACACTACATCCTTTAAACTTATGCACGTTTAAGTTTTGGCAACCTCACGTGCCCATCGAATAATCGATGAAAAATACATTTGTTTATTCATACTCAGGTTTACCTTAAATTCGTACCAAACATTTGGCGTAGGATAGCGTTATCAATTCTATATGGAAAGACTTATAAAGAAATCAATCAATCTTTCAAGTCAAGCCGAGTTAAAAATGGCATCGACCCTTTCGTAAAACAATTCATGCATCTCATAACATAAATCACTGAAAACCTAGCTAACACGAAGGTTAGACAAGCGATAAGAAAACTTGCCTTCAGCGTCTGCTACAGTAAAATTACTTTTCCTTTGAGTCTTTACGGTCTCTACAACACATAACCACATAATATACCACATTAGGTCATGAATGAACATACATGGTTCCTAATGAATCTTATCCTTCTTCTCAATCAAATCATTTATTAGATTTGTTATTATTAGTTCTGGCTTGCCGTCGTTCTTTTACATCGTTCTTACCAACTTCTTTCTCTTCTATAACTTAACTGAAATTATTTCATTAATACAACTCATTTTGAGTTAATCATCCTTCCTCGCGGCTTACTAACGTCCTTGCATTATTAATCGAAACTCGATCGTCATTAGTTAAGTACACTTATTACATATCATTCACGTTCACGTAATATTAATCAACTTTTAGTTGTAAGTCTCCATGTTATTGCATCATCGAAGATGCTACTTTAAGTTAATTAATTCATCATCAATTAACTATCTTTAATTGCATATACTTAATCATACTTTATTTCATTTAACAAACCTCGTTTCAAGTATTTATATGCCCTTACGGTTTATTATCGCTCATCATTTCAGTATTAATAACTTCTGTTCAATTAATCTTTCTTTCAACCTTTAGTGTATTACTTAAGGTTTAAACATTTTAAACAATGTCATTTTAGGTGTTAGTTCATTGATAAATAATCAACTTCCTTCTATCTTCATAAGCCTTCATTACTGTACAAAACCTTAGTGCTGGCGCTACGGCGCCAACTTCCCTTCTCTATGCCGCACTGCGGCGCGAGTCAATAATAACTGAAACCCAGCCTTGGTGTTGCAGCGCCATGCTTAGTTCATTCGACCGCGCTGCGGCGCGAGACTTAAGTAGCTCACAACCATTGTTTGCACTGTGGCGTGACTTGTAAGGCTTTTTCCGGCGCTGCGGCGCTTGACCTCAGTCCCAGAAAATTTTTGACATATAACTTTTTAGGTGAGATTCTCGGGCTCATAACTTATTCGTTATAAGTCTGAATTGACTCATTAAAACGTCGTTAGTTCACAAATTACATGTTCTACGTATTCATGCAAGAATTTTACCATTTCGATTCCGTTAACTCAAAATTCACCCTTTAGTTCATTTTAACGAAAACGATAAACGTTCGTGAACGTTCAACGCTCGTTTTTTCGTTCTAAGTCGGAAATCAGTCATTTTCAAGTCTGCAACTCTAGAATGTCAAATGAGACTATTCTCCATTGAAAACTAATGTTTCCAAGCTCAATATCAAAATTTGACTTCCATTCCGAGAATTTTATGAATTCGAAGATTATCGTCCAAACTTGTGAATTCTGCCTTAACTTCGTTTCTTATGATTTGTTCATCATTTCAAATGGATTCAATCCATCTTACTAACATCTTAACATACATATAACATTAAATTATTTACATGATAAGTTATTACTTGTTCATCATAAGTTTATAACTTCTAAAAGTATAAACTACTTATGATTCCATTTCTCATGATTTATCATGGTCTTAATCTTTTAATCACCATCCTTGGTTCTTATTATAATAAAACTTCATTATTATAAACATAAGACAAATTCCTAGAAGTTCTTCCTTGGTTCATAACTTATATATGAACAACGTGCTTATTCACGGCTTATTAAGACTTAAGTCCTTTGATTCATCGTTCCTACTCCTTAGCATACATGTGTTAGGTTTTGTGAAAATCAAAGTAGCAATCAAATTGAAAAATTAGTGGAAGCGAAATAAAATCAGATTTTAAAATTTTTCACAAACCAATTCATCCGGATCATCCTTTATGCATATTATTAATTAAGCGAAGAATAAGAAATTATGAAATCATACCCTTGTAGAAAGCGAGCTTCCTCGGTATGAGTTCACCTCCTACTTCTCATGATCTCCTTGAATCTCAGGGTAGATTCCTTCCTTTGATCAATGTAAGCCACCCAAGTGTATGGCCTCTAGAGGTGATCCACCAAAGAAGAAGAATTTTTCAAGAAGAAGGGGTATTGGCTCAAACCCTAGTTTTTCCTATCTGTATAGAAAAAGGAGGCGTACTCTCAACACTTTAGGAATTACATTATATTAGATATCGATATAGACTCCTCATATAAAGATATCATGTAACCTATTTTAATTAAAATAAGGTATTATTTATTTAATTAAACTCTTTTAATTAAATGGGCTCCCTAATCCTATTAGGGTAATTAATTAAACTCCTTTAACTAATTTTCCTTCCTAGTCCAATTAGGAATAAATGAGAGTACTTATATTAAATTAATTCCTAAACCTTTTAGAAATTAAAATAATAATAATTGTAATAATATTAATAAGACTCCTCTTATTAATTTATATTTAATATTTCTAAAATATTAAATAATAAATATTAAGCTATTTAATTTATTCTATCACCATAGATTAAATTAAATATACTTAATATATTATTACAATTATGCCATTAACTTCTTAAATAATTATTCTTCCTTTTATGGTGTGACCCTTTAGGTTCTCCATATTAAATCGGTTGTGAATAAATCAATTAGAACAATTCTAATCTCATTTAAATAAATAAATTAAACAAATAATTTATTTAAATAAATAATATTTATTCTACAATAGGATAAGCCTCCCTAGCGATCAGCGACTTTCCGGATAATATAGATTTCAACATTAATCATAAAAGAACCTTTGAGTAAATAGTTAAAATACAATTCAATCCTTCCACCATACTGATGTCCAAATTAAATATAAGACATGGAATTACTGTCAAGTCTTATTTTATTTAATTATATGTATTTCGATTCCTAAATGCACAACTCCTAATGAATGCAAATTAGAAACTACTTTCTAATTTCATTCCACCTTGGCCAAGGATTCCTGGGTTGTCATTTATCGAATCACATAGGACATTTCTCCTTTTACTAGAAGTGGTAGATTCTTTATTGATCATTCATTATCTTCATATATAATTTATTACACCCAAGCATACCCTTTGATATACTCTAAGAGTATTAAGGAATAAGTCAAAGTGTAATTCATTATATATAAGATACTATGATGATCTCAAGTCTAAGGATCATTTG
The DNA here is from genome assembly GCA_020205615.1 of Panax quinquefolius. NCBI lineage: Eukaryota > Viridiplantae > Streptophyta > Magnoliopsida > Apiales > Araliaceae > Panax > Panax quinquefolius. The sequence continues at coordinate 38,601,201 of CM035167.1, read as the reverse complement.
TACAACTATCACTATAGGAATTCCTATTGACAGGTAAGTAAAACTCCATTAGGTATTCCTTAGCGAGTCACGTTCAGTGAACTTATTCTCTAATAAGCACCTACATACTTGCTTTAGTGTCTCCACACAAATGATCATGAGATCAATCATCCTCATCCAATGAGCAAACAACGTACGTACCAATCTATCAGGATTCATTAATCCCCTTTTTAGTAATCCATTGATTGGGAACATTTTAGTTTTAAGCTATCTAAGAATTTAGATCTCATTATCATGATCTTATCATGATTCTTAAAGCATTGCTTAAAACTATGGGTTTATCACATATTATTAAAATAGCACCATGTAGATAATAAATGCCTTTAATAAATAATTCTTTTATTAATAAATAAATAAGATTGATTACACAGTATATGCTTTATCATCATACATGATTGGCTTGTATGCATAATACTTTCAATCTCCCACTTGCACTAAAGCCAATCGCCGTGGTATCTCATACCCATCTTCTCTAAGTGACGATCAAAGCGCCTTTGTTGTGTTAACGCTTTAGTAAATGGATCTCGCAATATTGTCTTGAGAGTCCACACGCTCAGGGTGGCGTCTCCTCTTTCAATGATCTCTCTGATCATATGAAATCGTCGCAACACGTGTTTGGATTTCTGATGAGACCTGGGTTCCTTAGCTTGTGCAATAGCTCCAGTGTTGTCATAGAATAAAGGCACTGGTCCTTTAATGCTAGAAACCACACAAAGTTCGGTAATGAACTTCTTCATCCAAACAGCTTCCTTTGCAGCTTCACTTGCAGCTATGTACTCTGCCTCATCCTTTGAATCAAAGAATCGCTTGTTTGCTTGGAACTTTTCCAACTCACTGCGCCACCGTTTAAGGTAAATACATACCCCAAAACGGATTTACTATCATCTTGGTCTGTTTGAAAACTTGAGTCTGTGAAGCCCTCTAGTTTTAATTCAGACCCACCGTAGACAAGAAATACATCCTTAGTTCTTCTTAAGTACTTTAGGATATTTTCAACGCCTTCTAGTGTTCTTCTCACGGATTCGATCGATATCTCGCTTGTTACACTAAGTGCATGAGCGACATACGGTCTAGTACATATCATATAGTACATGATAGATCCTATTCTTTGAAGCATAAGGAATCTTACTCATACGGTTTCTCTCCTCAGGTGTCTTTGGGGCTTGTTTCTTGGAGAGATGTATTCCATGGCTCATCGGCATGAGACCTCTTTTGGAATCTTCCATGCTAAACCTTTTTAGCATCAAGTCAATGTACGTTCCTTGGGACAAGCCAAACATCTTTTTAGATCTATCTCTATAGATCTTTATCCCCAAAATATAGGATGTTTCTCCCAAGTCCTTCATGGAGAAGTGTTTAGATAACCAGATTTTAATTGATTGCAGCATAGGAATATCATTCCCTATCAGTAATATATCATCAACATATAATACAAGGAATGAAACAGCGCTCCCACTAACCTTCTTGTACACACATGGTTCATCCTCATTTTTGATAAAATCAAACTCTTTGATTGTCTCATCAAAACGGATGTTCCACCTACGAGAAGCTTGCTTTAATCCATAAATGGATCGTTGTAGCTTACAAACTTGATTTGCTCCAACCTTTGAAACAAATCCCTCTGGTTATGTCATATACACATCCTCCTCAAGTTTCCCATTGAGGAAAGGCCGTTTTCACGTCCATCCGCGATTTCGTAGTCATGGTAAGTCTGCAATCATAAAGCAAAATCCGAATGGACTTGAGCATTACTCTTGGTGAGAAGGTTTCGTCATAGTCAACTCCTTGTCTTTGTTTGAAACCTTTTGCAACCGATCGGGCCTTATAGGTCTCTACCTTGCAAATCTGCTCCGGTCTTTCTTTTAAAACCCATTTACACCCAATAGGCTTAATGCCTTCAGGTGGTGAGACCAAAGTCCATGCTTGGTTCTCATACATGGAGTCCATGTGACGCCCCCAAAATTAGGTATACGTCAGCCATCTTGGGTCGCCACTTACATGGTACATAAATTCAAATACAACTTACTAATATAAGCGTAGGTGTACAATACGACATAAAGCGTGAGTTTGAATACAAATATTGTCTACTAGATATTATACAAACTCAAAAGGAGTCCTCATTACAACTATTATCACACTATTTCACAGAATAGTGAGGACTACTAATGCTATCCTCTGGACCATTACTCCGTTCCCCGACTTGTCCCGGCTATGTTCTCATTTCCTGAAGAGAACAGTGAAAGAAAAGGTGAGCTCAACTAGCCCGATAAGAAATATTATGACTAAGATAATGCGAGAATAAATTATCATTAGCCTTCAAATGATGTTAAACCGATAAAATACAATGACATGACCGGTTTAAGCTGCGATGAATATGCAATCCATTAAAAAGTCAAGTAGAAAATAAAGTCTCTTGTCTTTTAGGTTTTAAAAGGTTTTCATAAATTTTTATCACTAAGACTCGGTTTAATGAATAAACCACAATATCTAATCATCCCCGTACCACGGTCGAGGATTTTCATCAAATTATCAATGGTCATGACTATAAGAATCACCCCCTGGTCATAATCATACCCAAAACTATCCATCATTTGCATTACTGAAGCCCTTTGAGGACTTTTATCACATCATTTATAACAAGCCATGATTATCTTAGAATGATCACTGGTCATAATCATACTAAGTTCATCTATGCACGTAAGCAAAGATAACATAATATAACATGAGGATGATGACAATGACATAATAATTCAATAAAATAAGTTCAAGAATTATTTTATCAGAGAATTAAGTAACGTCCAAATTGTCAACAAGATCTTTATTTTGTAGAGTAAAATTCAAGAATAATCGGAAGAATGTTTCCATGAAAAGATCTTGAATGAAACGCAAATATCAAGAATATTCTACTAATTTCATGGAGTATAGAAGTCAAAGTTTTAACTTAACTGGGTATAATAAAGAATGGAATAACAAAGGAAATCACCATGCATGCAAGATGCCGCGCCAGACGAGGTTATTCCAGCGAGTAATAATAATAACGGAACGGTCGGTGAAATTACAATCAAGCAGGATGATCCAAATGAATAATAAATGAATAATAATAAACAATAGAACCGAAGTCGGTGTAAAACACACGACGCAGGATATTCTAACACGATAATAAATGCAAAATAATAAACAATGGAACCGGTCAGGTGTAAAACACATGAGACAGGATATTCCAATGAATAATAAAGAATAGAATAATGAAGGCGATCACCAAGTATAGGGATTCAGCGTATCTGAGTTATTCCAAAGCAGAATAAATAAGAATGGAATAATATAAGGATTTCACCAAGTATAGGGTATACGTATATACGAGGTTATGTATAGGGTATGCCACTTTTACTGAGTTATTCCAATGAATAATAATGAATGGAATAATGAAGTTCTCTTCATGAATAAGAAAGAATAACACCCCTTACGGCAGTACAACAAATAATACCCCTTACTAGTAAAAGACTTTGGATATCAAAGTAGTGAAGTACCGAATACTCTTCTTCTCTCTCTCTATAGATTTTCTCTATAGCTTCTCTCTATAATTTTCTCTCTAGAGTTTCGGTGAATTGTAAGAAAATAATGAAGGAATGAGCTTCTATTTATAGGAAAATAGAATGCATAGTAATTAATCCATGAGCGGTCCAGATTGATTTACTTTAATCGACGGTCCATATTTAAAGCAAAATCTTTTAAATAAAATATAATATATTCTATATATATAAAAACATTTTACTATGCAAACACTATGCAACACTATGCAAAACACTATGCATAATAAAATATAATATATTCTATTTATAGAATAACTTTAATAAAGTATTATACATTTTTATATAAAAGATGTTTCATTTTATTACGAATAAAACAAAACGTCATTATCACTTTCTATTTTATATAAAAAGATGTTACATTTTATTACGTTAATAATCTGAATAAAACAAAAACGTCATCGTCGTTATAATAATTCATATTATTAATCGACAATAATGGAATCAAACCGAGTGACTCCTCACATAAATATCAATAATCAATCTGTGCTGCTACTATGCAACCACACGTACATCGTACTTTTACTACCTGAAAGTAGTTCAACAAAGATCATCAGCAGTAAAACTTCCGTTGTTATTTTCATAAAATATTTTGTTCGGGTGAATAGTAACTCATGAATAGTAATTTGTGAATAGTAACTCGTGAATAGTACTCTGACACAAAAAGTGTCCCAAATATTCGAGTGAACAATACTAGAGTGAATAGTAATTTCGGTGAATAGTAACCCGTGAATAGTAACTCGTGAATAGTAACTCCGACACAAAAAGTGTCCCAAATACTAGAGTGAACAATACTAGAGTGAATAGTAATTTCGATGAATAGTAACCCGTGAATAGTAACTCATGAATAGTAACCCCGACACAAAAAGTGTCCCAAATACTCGAGTGAACAATACTAAAGTGAATAGTAATTTCGGTGAATAGTAAGCCGTGAATAGTAACTCGGTATTTTATGACAACTTGTCTACTTTGAAAATTTTTCAAATATAACCCTTAACTTTAAACTTTTATCAATTTAACTATTCACCAAAATAGAAAAATTGAACACTTTTATTTCATAAAATTCGGGGTCTCACAGTCCATCTCGGATTTCATGGCTTCTTGCCACTCATCTGAGTCTTTACTACTCATAGCCTGTTCGTAATTCAATGGATCATCATCATCTATGATGCGTACCTCATTGTCATCTTCTATGACAAGTCCATACCTGTCTGGTATCTTTGGTACTCTTCCAGATTTACGAATAGGGTGTGGTACAGAAGGAATCTCTACTTGGTTAGGTACCTCACTTTGATCTGTAGTATATTGTGGTTCTTGAACCTCTTCAAGATATATCTTACTCCCCCATCGACCCCTTCAAGGATAAACTCCTTTTCAAGAAGGCGGCATGTTTCATAACAAACACCTTTTGATCGGTTGGATGATAAAATATTACCCGATGTTTCTTTAGGGTATCCCACAAATCTACATTTGTCGGATCTAGTCTGCGACTTATCATTTTCAAACTTTTTGACATAATTTGGACAACCCCAAGTCTTAACATGCTTAAGATTTGGTTTCCTCCCTATCCATAATTCATATAGAGTCTTGGGGATGATTTTGTAGGTACCTTGTTAAGTAGGTATCACCGGTGATTCTAGGCATATCCCGGAAAGAAAGCGGAAGGTCGGTAAAGCTCATCATAGATCGAACCATGTCCAACAATGTTCGATTTCTCCTTTCAGATACACCATTCATCCGTGGCGTCCCCGTGGAGTCCATTGTGAGATTATACCATTTTCTTTGAGATAATTGGGAAACTCACCACTTAAGTATTCTCCTCCTTGATCGGATCGAAGAATCTTAATACTCTTACCGGTTTGCTTCTCAACTTCACTTACGAACTCTTTGAACTTTTCAAATGATTGATTTGTATTTCATTAAATACACATATCCAAATCTTGAGTGGTCGTCGGTGAATGTAATAAAATAAGAATACCCTCTCTCGTGCGGTCATTGTCATAGGTCCACATACATACGTGTGTGTACCAACGCTAACAACTTCAGTAACTCTTTCTCCTTTTCCACTAAAAGGAGATTTAGTCATTTTACCCATGAGACAAGATTCACGGAGTTGGATATGATTCATAATCATATAGCTCTAGGAGCCCATCTTTTATGCAACTTGGATAATCTTGTTTCATTAATATGACCGAAGTCTCTGAGTGCCACATGAAGGTATAATTAACATCATCTCTTTTCCTTTTCTTAGTTTGTTCAATTTGAAATATATTTTCATGCAAGTCAAGTATATAAAGTCCATTTCGCAAATTACCAACACCATATAAAACATTATCATTATAAATGGAACAACTGTTGTTCTTTATTATAATATTAAAACCATCCATATCCAATACAGATATAGAAATAATGTTTCTAATGATATTTGGAACAAAATAACAATTATTTAAATTAATGAACTTGCCCGTAGGCAGTGCTAAACAATAAGTCCCTACAGCTAATGCAGTAACCTTTGCTCCATTTCCCACTCGTAGGACGACCTCATTCTTGCTCAGCTTTCTACTTCTGACCAATCCCTGCATATTATTACATATGTGAGAACCACATCCGGTATCCAATACCCAAGTAGAAGATTGACTTTCAGAAAAATTAATTTCAATCATAAACAAACCTTGATTAGGATTCGAAGCTTCTCCAAGCTTCTTCTGCTTTTGTTCTACGAGATAATCCTTGCAGTTCCTCTTCCAGTGACCCGACTTATTGCAATGGAAGCAAATTCCTTTGCTAATTTGGATCGGGTATCTTTTGATCCTTCACTTTCGCCTTTCCTTAGCCTTCTTGGATTTCTTTTTTTGAGAAGATACCTTGGGCCTCTTCCTTTTCTTGGAAAAATCATCCACCGATGAAGACATGGTTCTTCTTGGATGGGAAGTGACCTTGTTAGTTTTCAACATGTTAAGTAATTCGAGGCAAGTCGACGTCCAACTTATTCATGTGAAAATTCACAACAAATTGTGAGAAGGTGTGCGGGGAGTGACCGCAAGACTAAATCTTGACTCAAGCGCCCATCCATGACGAATCCAAGTCATCCCAAGACGTTCAATCAGTTGATCATCTTTAGGACATGAGTCTCAAGCGGTAGTGCCCTCGATCATCCAGAGATCGGAAGAGCTCTTTAGATATTTCATATCTAGCGGTCCTACTTTGCTCACCATACAACTCTCGAAGGTGCGGTAGCATAGTAGAGCATCCATGTTTTCATCTTGTGGCTGAAGCTCGTTACTCATGGATGCGAGCATGATGCATTGAGCCACGATGCATTATCTTGCCCTTTGTTTAAAAGTAGCAATCTCTTCCTCGAGGTCGTCTCGCAACTTTTTGTGTGCACGGCGAATTTAGGACATAAGAAATCTTTTCAAATGGTGAGAACAATTCGATTCCTTAACCATCAGGTGTAGTTGGTCCAATCGGTTTGTTAGCATCAAGTATGCTGCTGTGATGAAATTAGTGAATGTGACATTTTCAAAATTACGCATGTAAAAAGACAATATTTTAGCAAACATTCATTTAATTAATTACCAAAATAAATTAGGTCTTATTTTATATTGGTATCTCCCACTATTTTCTTCAAACTATATTACCCTCATTTATATAGTTCGGCAAAATCTAATTAAAGTTTTTGCTAATGAGAATAAGGATCCCATTTCAAATATATATAGCCTTGTGGTGACACAACAAACTATATATAAATAAATAGGTAGACAACTCCTTGTCAATTACATCATCATGTAACTCCTTATGTTTTGCCTCTTAGATTATTTTGATCAAGTGGTGGCACATCCGAATCAAAATTATCTAACTTAAGTCCAACCTAGCACTTCCATATATTCAAAAAAGAAAAATATCGCCCTTGTGGTGACATAACAAAACAATATTGTTCAATTTTCTTTATAAGCATCAAATGTGATAAATTAACATCTTAAATACTTAATACTTGCCTTGTGGTGACACAACAAACTCATATTAAATATTTAATACTCTATTAATTTTATCATGCTAGAAGATGACGTTCGATATTCTAAATATCTTTGAACGCTTAAGACTTAATATATAAAAAAAAACTTTGAGGGATTTGTTATTATTTGTCTCATCTTGTTTAGCGCGCATGCAAATATATATATAAAATACGCGTTATATTATTAAACATGCGAAGCATGTTTGCATAATATATAATATATATAATACTAGCATGCACATATAGAATACTATATTCTACCCGGATTGATTATGGACTTTTATTCTAGTTTGGTTCACTAGAGCCACCAAGTGAACCAAAAGGTCAAACCCTAGGGTGCAAAGAATAAACATTTAAATATAACTATTACATTTAAACACAGGCTCCATTACAAAGCGGGTCTTTTAGCGCTCCTTGCTCCTTGATCTTGGTTCTTGAAAAATTCTAACTAGTCCTATTACATAAACTATTTAATTTAAATAGAAACCTTGATCGTGATCGAGGGAAGTACATAGGAGAGAGATAGAATTTACATCAAGAAGAAAACCGAAAAAAGGCAGGTACTGTGAGACCCCATTTAATAAAACCCATTCATTCAAACATCCAACTAAAATAAATCCAATCACATTGGTCAATTGTCCATAATCAATCCCATTTATTATCATACATATCACCATATGTATCAATAAATAAAATCATTCCATATATATATGAGTATCATTTAATGGGCAATTTTATGTTGCATGAAATCCAATTTCAAGATTAAAATAAACGCTTTTATTTTAATTATAAAATTATTAAAATTAATATATTGCAACTTGTTTTATTTAAGTGTGGTTAATGGTTTTTATTTTTTTTTTTTATTTATTTTTTTACCGCATGGGCGTGGTCATATATATATATATATATATATATATATATATATATATATATATATATATATATATATATATATATATATTATTAGCAAAGTAGGTCCTGCCGTTTGTAATAAAGTAGGACTTTTATTATATATATATATAATTGTTATATATATATTTATAAGTACTAACGCCACACGGATTCCCAAAAAAAAACCACACGGATTCCCCCACCCCCCCAAAAAAAAAAAAAAAAAAAAAACGCCACACGGATTCCCCAAAAAAAAATGATTTTCGTGGATGATCTTGATAACTTGAAGTGCAAATAAGCTGCAGTTTTCAAAATTTTCAAAACGTACGGTTTTTTATTTTTTTTTTTCGGCGATCAAGCCTTTTAAAAAAAAATGATTACCCACGAAATCAAAAAAAAAAAAAATCCGAAAACAGTTTTTCGGTAAAATAATTTTTTTTTTATTAAATAATAATTTTATACAACAAATTATGCCCAATAAATAATTCTAAATTCATACCCAAACATATATGGAATCAAAATAATTAATAATTTGCATAAAGTTTGGCTCTTGATACCACTGTTAGGTTTTGTGAAAATCAAAGTAGCAATCAAATTGAAAAATTAGCGTAAGCGAAATAAAATCAGATTTTAAAATTTTTCACAAACCAATTACCCGGAACATCCTTTATGCATATTATTAATTAAACGAAGAATAAGAAATTATGAAATCATACCCTTGTAGAAACGAGCTTCCTGTAATGCAGTTCACCTCCTACTTCTCCGCGATCTCCTTGAATCTCCGGGTAGATTCCTTCCTTTGATCAATGTAAGCCACCCAAGTGTATGGCCTCTAGAGGTGATCCAACAAAGAAGAATAATTTTTCAAGAAGAAGGGGTATTGGCTCAAACCCTAGTTTTTCCTATCTGTATAGAAAAAGGAGGCGTACTCTCCAACACTAGGAATTACGTATATTAGATATCTGATATAAGACTCCTCTTATAAAGATATCATGTAACCCTATTTTAATTAAAATAAGGTATTATTTATTTAATTAAACTCTTTTAATTAAATGGGCTCCCTAATCCTATTAGGGTAATTAATTAAACTCCTTTAACTAATTTTCCTTCCTAATCCAATTAGAAATAAATGAGAGTACTTATATTAAATTAATTCCTAAACCTTTTTAGAAATTAAAATAATAATAATTGTAATAATATTAATAAGACTCCTCTTATTAATTTATATTTAATATTTCTAAAATATTAAATAATAAATATTAAGCTATTTAATTTATTCTATCACCATAGATTAAATTAAATATACTTAACTTTATATTATTACAATTATGCCATTAACTTCTTAAATAATTATTCTTCCTTTTATGGTGTGACCCTTTAGGTTCTCCATATTAAACTGGTTTGTGAATAAATCAATTAGAACAATTCTAATCTCATTTAAATAAATAAATTAAACAAATAATTTAGTTAAATAAATAATATTTATTCTACAATAGGGATAAGCCTCCCTAGCGATCAACGACTTTCCAGATAATATAGATTTCAACATTAATCATAAAAGAACCTTTGAGTAAATAGTTACCGTACAATTCAATCCTTCCACCATACAATGTCCCAATTAAATATAAGACATGGAATTACTGTCAAGTCTTATTTTATTTAATTATATGTATTTCGATTCCTAAATGCACAACTCCTAATGAATGCAAATTAGAAACTACTTTATAATTTCATTCCACCTTGGCCAAGGATTCTTGGGTTGTCATTTATCGAATCACATAGGACATTTCTCCTTTTACTAGAAGTGGTAGATTCTTTATTGATCATTCATTATCTTCATATATAACTTATTACACCCAAGCATACCCTTTGATATACTCTAAGAGTCTTAAGGAATAAGTCAAAGTGTAATTCATTATATATAAGATACTATGATGATCTCAAGTCTAAGGATAATTTGTACTACTATCACTACAGTGAATTTCTATTGATGAGTAAGTAAAACTCCATTAGGTATTCCTTAGCGAGTCAATGCGTTCGGTGAACTTATTCTCTAATAAGCACCTACATACTTGCTTTAGTGTCTCCACACAAATGATCATGAGATCAATCATCCTCATCCAATGAGCAAACAACGACGTACCAATCTATCCGGATTCATTAATCCCTTTTAGTAATCCATTGATTGGGAACATTTTAGTTTTAAGCTATCTAAGAATTTAGATCTCATTATCATGATCTTATCATGATTCTAAAAGCATTGCTTAAAACTATGGGTTTATCACATATTATTAAAACAACACCATGTAGATAATAAATGCCTTTAATAAATAAATCTTTTATTAATAAATAAATAAGATTGATTACACAGTATATGCTTTATCATCATACATGATTGGCTTGTATGCATAATACTTTCAACATATTCTACCACTACTCACTTCTCTAACAAATGAAGAGAAAGTAATTCATGGTTTAAGTTCTTACCCTTGAAGATCACTTGGTTTAAGCTTTGTTCTTCCTTCTTGTTTCTTAGATTAAGAAAGACTAACTCTTATTTTTCTTTCTTTTTCTCTCAAGCCAATAAGCACCTTATAAGTTGTAATGTGTTGGATGAAAAGAAAACAACCAACAAATGAGCTATTACCTCTTCTATTTATAGGAAATCCTAGATGAGGGCTTAATGGCCAATAAGCCATTCGACCTCCTTACTATGCCTAGCTTAAGCACTAAGTTAACTTGGCCTCCACATTTACTTAACCATTAAGTATACTTGCTCCATACTTCCTTTGCTTGGCCATCACATTATTTACTTAGACATTAAGCTTACTTGATTACCACACTTACTTAGCCATTAAGTATACTTGCTCCCTACTATGGATCATCCATGGTTTTCCCCATGGTTCATACTTACCCATTGGATTCTTACTTTGGTCTTTACATTTAATTAACTTAATTAACGTATCTCATACTTTGGGCTTACATTAAACAAACATTGGGCTTGTTCATTAATTCATATCTGGACCCTAAACTTTAAATCCAATTGGACTTATCCATTCCTATATAAACCTACAAGTCAAATTCATTTGGCTTAAAGCCTTAAAACGTATAATTTACGTATTAATCTCGTATTCCATTCGTTTACTTATTCATATACGATATACCATCATCCATTCATACTCGTATAATACCTCATATCATATTATTATTCATTACCTCATACAATACCTACGTATTATACGATCATTGCTTTAATTCATTATATGCATTTCATTTCCTTCTCAGAAATTACTTTCCCTAACCGTTAGGTTTTACGTCCAAAGGCAAAAAACTGTGTTTGCCATAACAGAAATATTATCGGAGATTCCATCTTACCTCGATATTCTATCGTTACGTTTTTCTCGGAAGGTCAAAAATAATTCCCGAGCAGAAATGCGTGAATAGTGTTTTTAGAAAAATTTCTCGAAAAGCTTTTATTTCCGTCTTGGTAATTTAAACACTTTAATTCTACCACGTAGCCAGAATACTACGACATTTCGACATTGTTAGGTTATAGAACAACCTTCATCTTATTATCATATAATAATAACATATAATATAATTTTATTCATTATAAAATCAAAAAAATTATTTTACAAATTATTCAATTTTCTAAGTCGTTACACTTAACATTGAGAGAGAGAGAGAGAGAGAGAGAGAGAGAGATTTCAGATGAGAAAGAAGAGGAAAATGAGGAGGAAAAGTTGCTCGTGAGCAAACTTTGTCCGACGAAAGGAGATTAAAGAAGAAAGGTATCGAAAACCTAACTTCTGAATTAATTTTCTTTAAGTTTTATATGTTTAAAACATAACTTAATGAGAATAAGAAGTAAAAGATGTTAGGTATGATTTCATATGGTTGAAATCATGAAAAAAAATAAAAAAATAAGAATAAGAATTTTATTTTATAAATTTCTTAAGGAAGTATAAGATTCGTAATGAATTTGAGTGATCCGAATGAATCATATGAACGATTCGGTGAAATAAGTAAGGAATGGTGTTTTATAACATTGAATTCCTAGAAAAAGTATAATCGTAATCAAAATATCAATTAAAAATGAAGAACAAACGAAGAGCGCGAAGAACACGAAGAACGTTGTTGATGGACAAATTTAAAACCATCATAATATAATTGTTGTTGATGGACAAGTTTAAAACCATCGCGTATAAGTTAGATGTAACGCCTTGAAATCCGGTCTATCTTCACACCCAGATTTCGTACATCATGAGTACATCATTCATCCAACATACATCATTATGTATTGAAATATAACAACATACATTCTCAAATCCCAGGTTCTAAAAACCTTATAACCTCTTTCATTAAAAATAATGATAAATATATTATTCATTTCATCTTACAAGAGTGACTTTTATCTGCCACCAAGGATACATAACAATTCATTAATTTAGTCTATAGTTCAATTTCATCTTTCTAATTACAAGTCTTCACTTGATCTTCTCGCTTATTCACATTCTGAATGGTACTTCATCTGGATACCATCAGCTTGATCTTTACGGGATCCTTAAGTTCTTCTAACATCGTTCGCTGAAAAATCTTTTTCATTTAAAGCAAGTGTGAGCATTCAATTGCCCAGTAAGTCATAACAGTTGAACACATAACTTCAAGAGTTTAAACATTCCTTTAGAACTTCGATAACCGAACAAAGGTTATAAAGCAACTTGAATAATATGATTAGTCTCGATTCCTATCATCTTAAAACATTAGTCACTTTAACTTTATTCCTCTACCTTTTTGCATACACATCCTGTCTGGCAAGAATCATTAGCACAGACTTAACACTAACAATTCATGTATAAACAAAACATACTTGTATTGAACAGCTCAATCACAGAACAGTTCATATCATAGAAACACCGAAGTGTTCACATTATGGCACAAGGCCGCATACGTTCTACCACCTTGTACACGTATCACACATTTGCACATAGACATAACTTCTTAAGTTCAACATCTGAGAAGTTTGTGAAACTAGCATTCATTTAGAATATGAATGAAGTTAGGAAACTTGCCTTATACACAGCTACATCTTACGTTGAACTGCTCATTTCAATTCCTATATAACACATAAGGAGAAAACATAAACACCAATTAGTCATATATTGAACTTACGCATTGGTTTACTTAACTTTATTTCTTAGGATTCGCATTCTTGCAATATAAGTTTACGCGACTAACTTCCTTTACCAGTTTACGGCTTCATGACATACGGAGATCTCTTCTTTATCTCTCGCGCTGTGGCGCGAGCCTATTTCACCTTCTTCCCCGGTTTGGCATTGCGGTGCCAAGCCCCTCTTTCTTTCCCGTGATGCGATACCACTCATCAGTAGCTGATGGCTCTATCTCGTGCTGAGATGCCGCCTCCCAAGGCTCAATTGGCGCTGCGGCGCCGAGCACAAAACCTAGAAAATTTTCTAAGTTTTGAATCAAGTTTGAGACGCGTACTTTACGATCTCGTATCTTCTTCGTTATAACTCAGAACGAGGTCGTTCCAAATCCGTTCTCTTCCTTATCTTACGTAATTCAATACCCCTTAGATAGAAATTCATTCTAAATTTGTTAACATGCCATTCGATTGGCTTAGTCTTCACCCTTCGTTCATTTTTACGCTATTAACGTTCTTTGTTCTTTCGTCCGTAATTCGATCGTCCGAACTCGAAACTCGTTCGTTCTTGAGTCCACGACTTATGTTTTCTACATTCTCTTACTTTCTTATGAAACCCTACACGTTTGAGTTCATTTACTAACTTTCTAATTCTCGTTCGTCTTTTATGAAATTTTCACCATAACTTTATTATAGCTCAATTTAATCCGTTCTTCATGAACGTTTCTACTGTTCCTATCCAAGCAATAAGCATCTAACTTATACACGATGGTTTTAAACTTGTCCATCAACAACAAGCCATACTACGATGGTTTTAAATTTGTCCATCAACAACGTTCTTCGCGTTCTTCGCGTGTTCTTCGTGTTCTTCGTTCTTTCTTCATTTTAATCGATATTTTGGATTACGATTTCACTTTTTATTGGAATTTGATGTTATAGAACATCATTCCTTACTTATTTCACCTACTTATTCATATAATTCGCTCGGATCGTTCTAATTCATTACGAATCTTATACTTCCTTAAGAAATTTATAAAATAAACTTCTAATTCTTATTTCTTCATTTTCTAACGATTTCAACCATATGAAATCATCCCTAACATCATCTACTCCTTATTCTCATTAAGTTATGTTTTAAACATATAGGACTTAAAGAGAAATTAAATTCGACTGGGTTTTAGGTTACCTCTCTTCTTTATTTTTATTCCGATAGACAAAGCCAGCAATTCACAAGCTTTTCTATTTCACGATAACCTTCGATCCTAGCATTCATACTCATTCTCTTCCTTCTCCATCTTCTCCAAGCTCTCAAACTTTCTCTCTCTCACTCTCTCTCTCTCTGATGTTATAAGATTTTCAAAATCCCATTTAAATGAAACAAGCTTCCTATTTATAGATGTTCAAAGCTAGGGGCAAAATAGTTATTTCGCCCCCCAAACCTCCTTACTATTCAAGTCTTAAGGACTAAGTTTACTTGGCCTCCACATTTACTTAGCCATTAAGTCTACTTGGCCCTTAAGTTTACTTAGCCCTTAAGCATAAGAACTTTACTTGGCTATTAAGTTTACTTAGTCATTACTTAACTTATCCTTTACTTAGCCATTAAGTATAAGCACTTTACTTAGCTATTACGTTTACTTAGTCATTACTTAACTTATCCTTTATTTAGCCATTAAGTATAAGAACTTTATTTAGCCATTAAGACTAATCGTATTCTACGCATCTCATTCTCGTATTATCTTCGTATAAAGTTCGTACGATATTCGTGTTATGCGTCGTAATAATATTCATACTATACTCGTATAATAACTAGTACTACACTCGTATTTCTTGCGCATAATAACCCTAATTATACGAAATCATTAAATTCTCGAAACTCATTTCCCTAACATTTATGTTTTAAGTCCGCAGACGAAAGCTTCATTTTTACCATAACTGAAATATTATTGAATATTTCATTACGTCTTAGAATTCTATCATTACTCGTTTCTCAGAAATTCAAACTCAACCTCCGAACATAAACGGATGAATAGTGCCTATTTTGTCTTTTTCCCCGGGAATATTTTTGTTCTCGAAATTTTTTTATTTTCGTCTTGAAAATTCTTACTCGTTCAATCTAGCTCGTAGCCAGAATCCTCTGGACTTATAACCATCCTAGGTTCTAGAACGATTAATAAACACATAGCACATAATATTATTAATAACAATTCCTTTTATTAATAACTAATTCTTTAAACTTCAATTCTGGACAACTCGAATTTTCGGGTCATCTCATTAGATGCTTATTGCTTGGTTAGGAACGATAGAAATGTTCATGAAGAACGGATTAAACTGAGCTATAATGAAGTTATGTCAAAATTTTTGTAAAAGACGAACTTGAATTAGAAAGTGTGTAAATGAACCCGAAGGTGTAGGGTTTCATAAGAAAGTAAGAGAGCATAGAAAATGTTAGTCGTGGACTCAAGAACGAACGATTTCCAAGTTCGGATGACCGAATTACGGACGAACAAACGAAGAACGTTAATAACGTAAAAATGAACGAAGGACGAAGATTAAGCCAATCGAATGGAATGTTAACGGATTAAGAATGAAGTTCTATTCGAGGGGAATTCAAGTACGTAAGATAAGGAGGAGAATGGCTTTGGAACGACCTCTTTCCAAGTTATAATGAAGAAGTAATTTGATCATGAAGTAAACGTCTCAAAATGAAATTAACACTTCGAAAAATTTTCAAAGATTAAGGCTTGGTACCGCAGCGCCTGCCATGCTTTGTAAGGTGGCGCCGCAGCACATGACCGGAGAGCCAGCTACTAGAGACTCACGCCGCAATGTGAGATATAGTAATGAGAGTGGCACCGCGACACCGCAGCGCCAGTGCAGGGCAAGGCCCACTATTGAGCTTTTAACTGCTCAAATCTTGGGGAAAGTGTAACGAAAGCTAATAAATGTGTAGTTAATTAAATGTAACACTTAAACAAGTGAATTAAACATTAAATGAAGGTTGAACGGAAAGATTAAATGAGATTAAAAGACAAAGAATGTAAACGCGGGTTACAGAACCAATGTCTGGGGACTATAGTTACGATAAACGAACGTGGGGGATTGCTATGGTTGTGATTCCTTAGACGTTGAGTGACGAGGGTAAGGAATAACATTTAGATGTTATGTTGTGTTAATGAGAGATAAGTGTAAAGTGTATAAATGCTATGAATGCAACGCTGTTGCGATGAACAATCGGTCTTAGCATACAACAAACAGTATGGCTTCGACATTAGAATGTGTAACGAACGTGGGGTTCATGTAATGGATAACGAAAGTATTAAGTAAGATATGAATTATCAAGAAAGCCATAACGAATGGTAAGAAGATTAATGAAAGTTGAAGGTGAGACAAATAAGGAATGAATCATGAGGTATTGCATTTAGTTTCCAGAAATCCAAAAGGAATAAGAAATTGACTTAACGAATACTATAGTTTAATGATTCAGATAAGTTAAGATTTATAGAGCGAAGGTATTTACAAAACTAGCAACCGATCTAACTCACTATGATGGCAGTGTAGATGAGACGATAACTTGTTTGTTGGTTGTTTGTGGGAAACCACTCAGAGTACCATTTGGACTACTAGCAGAGACGCGATGTGTGCTGAGTCCTAGAGAAGTTATAAGAAGAAGATAGGAATGAAAATCATCAAAGATGATGAACATATTGGGTAAGACATCTCCGTATGTCATGAAGCCGTAAATAGATAATGAAAGTTGGTCGCGTAAACTTAGTTTGTAAGAACGTGGATCCTAAGAAGTAAAGTTAAGTAAACCAATGTGTAAGTCAAGTATATGACTAATTGGTGTACATGTTATTTTCTTTATGTGTCTTATAGGGATTGGAATGAGCAGTTCAACATAAGTTGTAGCTGTGTGTAAGGCAAGTTTCCTAACTTCATTCATATTTTAAATGAATGCTAGTTTCTTAAACTTCTAAGATGTTGAACTGGAGAAGTTATGTCTATGTGCGAATGTGCAATATTTGTACAAGGTGGTAGAACGTATGAGGCCTTGTGCCACAACTTGAATACTTCATTGTTTTTATGATATAAACTATTCTTTGGTTGAATTATTCAATATGAAAATGTTCTATTTATACATGAACCGTTATTGTTAAGTCTGTGCTAATGATTCTAGCCAGACAGGATGTGTATGAAAAAGGTAGAAGAATGAAAGTATTTCAAAGTGAATGTGAATAATGTTTTAAAATGATAGGAATTGAGATTATTCCTATTATTCAAGATGCTTCATAACCTTTGTTTGATTATCAAAGTTCTAAAGGAATGTTTGAATTCTTAAAGTTGTTTGTTCAACTGTTATGACTTGTTGGGATATTAAATGCTCACACTTGTTTAAAATGAAAAACATTTTCAGCGTACGAGTAGAAAGAACTTAAGGATCCCGTAAAGATCAAGCTGATCAGTATCCAGAAGAAATGCCATTCAGTATGTGAATGTGCGTGAAGATCAAGCAAAGACTTGTAATGTAGAATAGTTTAATTGAACTACAGTTTAGTTTAATGAACTGTCATGTATCCTTGGTGGCGAATAAAAGTCACTCTTGTAAGATGAAATGAATAATGCATTTATCATTATTTGTAATGAAAGAGGTTATAAAGTATTAGAACTTGGGATTTGAGAATTATTGTTGTTATATTTCACTATATTATGATGTATGTTTGGAAGATGATGTACTCGTGACTCACGAAATTCGTGTGTGAAGATAGACCAGATTTCAGGGCGTGACAAACAAACTGATAATTCTACTTTATAGTTTGTAAATACATTTTGGACTTAACATTTGAAAGTTTATAATCACTCATTAAATATTTAATTTTATCATTTAGCATGCTTCTTAACACATTGGATAACATACTGGTCATATAATACAGGTTAAGGTAACAACATAAACCTGCAAACACCCTTAGACTAACAGAAGAAAATTGATCCTACTGCAGACTAGCACGACTGCGCTTGGTTTGTACTAAGGAGTGGCGCGGTCGCGCTGCTCCTGGTGAAAACTAAGACATGGCTGCTTCTGCAGAAGGTCAGTGTACACCCATCTTGCACGTACATAAATAATCATGCAAAACACACATGTTAGTATGTGGATAACTAAGTTTGACCTCATATTATAAAATTAACATAGGTCATCATCTATTCTCATTTAATCAAGACTTTAAGTGTTCAATTCATAATTTCTTACGTTCAATCGTTAAACAAATGTTATGCGGTCCATAGGTCTCAACTACACATGCTTGCATTAGATTAGTCAAGTATGTCATGTTTGTATAACTCTACTTCGTTTAGACTTGATGTAACCATTCCCAACTACTTTATAATGCATACGATTATCTAGCTTGCTTGTCAATCATGTCTACATGCATGATACGCCTAATCATGATGTCAAGTGCTAGAATATGTGTAATGTAGTTATTGACAACACTAGTTTTCAAGGTTTCTTGTGAAAATCTCATGTTAAGCCACCAAGTATGCAAAGTCACTCCATTATACATTATGCTCTCACATATACATATTAGAACATATAAGCATGCTCACAAGTTCCCATATAGTCTATCAAGTTTATATTCGAAACTTAAAGTGTCCCTTAGTAAAACTTATTCAAGTATACAAGATAATTCCAAATATTCTATAGCATACTTTCATAATCACACAATAGATCACATGAGCATGTTTTGAAGTTTAAAACTTAGTATATGCATAGTCCATGTACACATAGTTAGTATAGTCTTTTACTTGCATTTTCCCCTTTTAATCTTGCTTAAATATCTTATAATATTCCGACAATATAAACTAGTATATTGGTCACATATCAGAAATTTTAGTTTTCAGTTTGTTAAGTTTTCTTTGAATACATACTAAACCAAGCTAAAATGTCTTACTATGTTCATAACAATATCTATTCATGTGTTAAGTTCATTTATGTAAATATTCAAACTTAAGTAACATGCTCAAAACATCATAAGGAACTAACATCAGTAATTGTGATAGACAACTTGCGCGGTGAAGGACTAGGGAAGTGGCGCGGCCGAGCCACTTCGTCCAGAGGAAACAAATATGGCTCTATTTTTGCAGAGCGTCAATCACAAGCATTGTCAAACATCTTCTGCTGCAACTCAGACTACTTCTAATACTTCTAAGCATACATACAAACTTAAACAACAAATTCTCATGCCAATTCATACCAATTGACAAAGAATTCTAGCAATTGTAATAATTTTAACCAAACTCAAACTAAGAACAAAAGTTAGAATATTTATACCTCTTGAAGCTTTAATGGATTACTCAAATGCACTAATTATAATTCCTTAATACTTAGCAGCTCTTACTCTCAAATTACACTTATCAGGTAATTTTTTTTCACGCAATAGAGAATTGAGAAGGAACAAATGCCACAAAACTAGATAAGCATGCCACGATGTTTCTTATCAGGTAATTTTTTTAATTTTTTTTTAGATAAGCATATATACCCCAAATGTTCCCCCAAACTTAGGTTCTTGCTTAACTTTCGCCTTCACTGCCCATCCTTGTCATTCTTTCATTTAAACTAGCATTATCCTCTAGAGGTCTATTATGTATCAATTTAACTTTAATTAGTCAACATAGTTACTTATTACTGTGCTAACCTTATTATACTAGTTTCAAACAGAAAAAGATTCGATTCATAACAAGCAATCACATCAAAGTTCTAATAGTCAGTACTATAATTGTTTACTCGAAGTCGGTCTCATCATTGGCAAAAATAGATTGTACTATTTAACAACTGGACTCATGCAAGATAAACACTATATGAACTAAAATATTTGTGATTTTTTTATTTTTTATTTTTTTTATAGATAATATGGAATGAAAATAACCGAATTAGAAACTAAAAAACTATTTACAATACTACACTACTATGCAAACTATTATTCAATTATAGTAAATGAATGCAACATATAATGAACCTAAAACTAAACATGACAACATATGCAAAAATATAACAAACTAAACAAAACATGCAATAACACTAAACTAAACTAACTCCCCCAAACTTAACAATTACAATATCCTCATTATAGAAATAAAGTAGTAAGTGTTGGAGGACTTCCCTGTAATCATCTAAGTTTAAGGTGATGGTGGTGATGGTGGCGATGGTGGTCGTGGCTCAAAAACTCAACGCTCTTCAGTGTCAGAATCAGAAGGTAGAAATTGTGGCATGGGATCTGGCTACTGGTATGGAAAATGGTCGGCGGCTGCTAGATTCAGAGTCTGTAAGGCCAAATTTAGCGAGGCAAAGGACGTGTTCATGGCATTGAACATGTGGTCCTACCTGCCCGCCAGTATCCTCATCTGTCTATTGGCTTGTTTGTCCCTTTTGTCCACCAGGCGCTGGAGACTGCAAAATTGGTTATTGAACATGAATCTACCCATCCTTTGACTCTCTGCAGTCTCCTTCTCTCCAGTCATCTCATCGACTTGAAACTCTTCATCTTTGGATGTGTCTTCAGCCTCTTCCTTCTCCTCTAAAGCCGATGGGAATATAAAACTGACACCTCTTGGGTGTGATTCCCCCCCCCCCCCAAGCTAAAATGTGTAGTGTGCAATCATACGGGAGTCCAGAAGCTGGAGCGGCTGCTAGGTAGCCTCATCACCGGACCATCTAATGCCAGCCTGCCTGCACAACCCACAGATGAGGGATGGGTGTTGCAGGCATCTTCCTGTCGAGAAATTAATAATGGCACCCACGTTGATATGGAAGTCTTACACAATTGCATACAACAGACACACTGTAATGCCCGAAAAAAATCGAATTTTATGTGAATTAAATTTTTATTTGATTATTTGAATTAAATGAATTTAATTATATATTTACGTGAGTAAACTGTTTAAAGGTCGTTCTATGACCTATAAGGTGCGGTTGTGGTTAGGATTCTTGCTATGTTCTAGGATTAATTGTTTTGAATTTCCAAAATGAAAATAAAAGTTTTTCGAGAAATTTTCGTAAAAATACTATTCATCCGTTTCTGCTCAGAGATTAATTATGAATTTCTGAGAAATGCTTAATGATAGAATTCTAAGACAAGATGGAATATCCAATAATATTTTAGTTATGGCGAATGAAGTTTTTCGTCAACGGAGTAGCTATTTTAGAAACATCTTGAATGAACCTCCTATAGTATCCCGTTAACCCCAAAAAACTCCGAACGTCGGTTGGCATTTTCGGTTGCTCCCCTTCATTCACTACTTCCATCTTCGCTGGTTCTACAGATATGTCATCTTTATTTATAACATGTCCTAAAAACTACACTAGTTCAAGCAAAAATTCACACGTAGTAAATTTCGCATACAACTTCTCTCTCCGTAGTGTTTCCAACACTATTCTTAAATGTTCAGCATGATCTTCTGGCGTCTTAGAATAGACTAGAATATCATCAATGAACACTACCATGAACTTGTCCAAATACTATTGGAACACTCTGTTCATCATATCCATGAATGCGGCTGGCACATTTGTCAACCAAAACGACATAACCAGAAACTCGTAATGCCCATAACTAGTTCTAAATGCCATTTTAGGTAAATCTTCCTTCCTCACTTTCAGTTGATGATACCCCATACGCAAATCTATCTTAGAAAAATTCCTTGCCCCTTTCAACTGATCAAATAGATCATCGATCTTGGGCAACAGGTATTTATTCTTAATCGTTAACTTGTTTAACTCTCAATAGTCGATACAAAGTCGTAACGACCCATCCTTCTTCTTTACAAACATTACCGGTGCTCCCCATGGGGACACACTCGGTTAAATGTACTTTCTATCAAATAGTTCCTGTAATTGAACAATTAACTCCTTCAGCTCTACTGGCGCCATCCTATATGGTGCCTTTGAAACTGGTGCAGTACCCGGCAGCAAATCAATCACAAAGTCTACATCCCTATCTGGCGGAATACTGAGTAACTCCTCCGGAAATACATCCACGAAATCTTGTACCACCGGTATCTGTTCCAATGATGCTTCCACTCTTTGGGTATCCACAACATAACACATGTAACCCTTACACCCCCTTTTCAAAATCCTCATAGCTTGTGTCATGGTAAGACAACAAGAGCATCCCGGTGATTTATTACCATAAAACACCACCTCAGGTTTCTTAGAAAGCCTTAGGTTTACACTCTTTCTATGAAAATCTATTATTGCTCTATGATTAATTAACCAATCCATACCTAGAATTACATCAAATTCTCTTAACCTTATCAGTAAAAGATCTGCCGATAATCTGTTACCCCTAATATCTACGAAATAATTCTTATGAATGTGTTCAATAGGAATTATTTTTTCGTTTGCTACTTTAACTTCTAAAGGTATTTCTAGCTTCTTAGGGTTTAATCCTAGTTGTTTAGAAAATCCACATGCTATAAAAGAACAAGTAGCACCCGAGTCAAATAACACATAAGCATTTATTTCATTGACTGGAATGATACCTACTACTACATCCACTGATTCAACCGCATCTTGGACAGTCATATTAAAAGTTAGAGCTGAGGGTCTACCCAATGATGGTGTTCGTCCAGTAATGGCTAACTTACCACTACCAGAACCCTTATTACCCTCTGACCCCTTCTTTGGGAAAATTCTTCCCATGTGGTCCATCGACCCACAAACAAAACAACTATGGTTTTTCTTAGGATTAGGATAGTTGGGTGATATGTAACCCTCCTGCCCATAATTATAACAACCTGATTTCCCTTTCAGACAAACTCCCAGATAAGTCTTGTTGCATGTCTTGCATGCCTCCATCCTATGTTTAGGATCCCCTTGTTTCACCCCAGTATTCGCGGAGTTAAAACTTTTCCGTTTTGGCATACTGCCACTACCACTGGCACCTTCTATCTTGGTTCCTCCCTCTCCCTTACTCTTATTCTTTCTTTCTTTGTGGTATTGGGTCAACACCTCACTACCACCCTCTGCTATAATCCCCTTTTCCAGAATGGTCCCATAGGAAGCACTCTAGAAAACTGAAATCCTACTATAGAGCCAGGGTTTCAGGCCCTGCTCAAACCTACGAGTGTTCCTCTCCTCCGTGTCCACTTGGTGTGGAGCAAACCTTGTCAATTTATTGAATTTGGCCGCATGTTGGGGAACCGTCATGTCCCCTTGCTGAAGTTCTAGGAACTTAATTTCCATTCACCCTTACATGCTAGTAGGGAAGTAGTTCTCGAAGAATACCTTCTTGAACTGTTCCCATGTAACATCATCACCTCTAGCCCCACCCTGGTGAGCCTCCCACCAGTAGTTGGCTTCCCCCTTCATCATGTAAGTCGCAAAAGTGGTCTTTTGCGCCTCAGCTACGTTTGTAATAACAAACTCCTTCTCTATTTCCTTGACCCATGTCTGGACCTCTATTGGGTCCATCGTTCCTTTAAACTTAGGCGGACCTATGCTTTTAAATTCCTTAAAGGAAGTCGTTCTGGCTACCCTAGGTCCCGCAGGTGCTCTACCCTCGGTTTGGTTAAATGCAGCCGTTGATAAATTAATAAACTCTTGCATAGGGTTATTCGGACCCCTAGTTATTATTATGCGATTCCGCCTCTTGATTACGTTACCTTCTTCTTGGTGGCATTTCTGATTAAATAAATAAAATTCCATTATTACTTATTTGCTTACTTAGTTATTACTCGCTGAACAACTGAACAATAACTCGTACACAACAAAACACATTAATTAAAAACTTCATTATATTAATATGCTTCTTTATAGTTCAAGACTATTTACAATTTGTTTTCCATAGCCAGAAGCTATTACATTTATATCCCGCGATTGACTTTCACAAAAATTGGGATTTACAAAAAGACTACCCTTTAATTATACAAAAGAGGGTTTTACGTCACTACACAAAAGTATTTACCGTTCTACTCCTAATACTGCCTAACATCATTCTCATGCTTCTCGTTCGCTAGAATCGACACAATATCTCGACTTATAGTATGTCAAGTCTGTCCAGACTCAATGGAATAACAAGCTATTTTCATCTTGAAATCCTCGTGCGCGATGTCATTGATATATGACATTTGTGCTATTTTCTGGTCTTTCTCAACCAGTTTCTTACGAAGCTCTACGACCTCATTCTTATAATCCCAAGCCTTATATGTCATGAGCACCTTCTCATCATGCTCTATCTCAAAGTCTGATTATGCAGACTCCTTGGCCCCATAGAGATTACTGATCTTCTCCTTCTAGTTTTGAACCATATTGTGCAGTTACATATTACGGTCAAGCACCGAGAGATACATTGCCCTCATCGTATCTATAGGTGTTAGCTCTAGTGTAGGCATCACCGTATTAATCGATGTTACCTCCATATCATCCTCCACATCTATCATCATATTAAGATATGATGCCAATCCCATAGTCTCCTTGGAATAGTCTTCCTCTAAAAAATACTCCTCGGGCTCTAATTCTTCTAGAATCACTAATGGTATCTCCACTACAGGCATAGGTACAGGCTCTACTCTATTTACGGACTCCTCGCTTACCACGTGTATATCCCTATACATCAAGCTATCGATCGACATCTACAATTTCACATAACAAGTTGATTAGTACATAATACAAAATAATATAAGCACAAATCACATTTAATTCATTTACGGTTAATTTCCATCTTTTAAATTTTTCTATACTGAGTTTCCTCAATACCTTATTGACTCATTGAGCTCAAGTTTTCTTTCTTCGGACTTTTCATTTCCTAACAACGTTATTAGCCTAAGGTTATTCCCCCCTTAAGTTTTATAACCTAATGCTTTGATACCAACATGTGACGCCCCCAAATCCGGGTATCTTTCAACCCGACAGATGATGATACATGGTAATACAATTTATATAGTCATTCCATTGAGATAACAACAAAATGATTGTATTTACTATATTCTTTTTACAATAGTAATAAATCCTTTCTCAGGTTCATAAACCGAATACATTCTTCGTTATTCATAAGTATATTAAATACAAATACTCTAGTCTATTACAGGATAATTAACTATCCATCTTAGCCTTGCCCTTATCTCTATTAGAACTTTCAGTTCGTTCGGCTGTAGGTGCAATTATATTATTCATGCAAGAAGTGAGCATAACTAGCTCAACTAGTCTAACAAAGGATGATATAAACACCACATCGAGAATTATATGATTATCTTCCATAACTGAACAAATAGCTATGAAGCAGTATGAACATTGACTAGTACTTCTCGTTACATAATAGTGATTCCAAAGTATATATATAATACCTTAGGAATTCTGAACCGGTCAAAAGACCATGAACATACTCTTTTCGTTTTCATACATGAAAAGGACATCCGCCCCTAAGGCCGTACATCCAGCATTACTTATGAGCACTTCTAGGTGATCAGCCTATAGTACTCTATGTAGATCAACACTCATCCGTTAAACGTATTTACGTTTAAGTTTGGCAACCTCGCGTGCCCATTGAATAATCGATAAAATACTTTTGTTTGTTCTTAGACAAACCTACCTTTACATCCGTACCAAATACTTGGGATAGGATAGTGTTAACAGTTCTATATTGAAAGACTTGTAAACAAATCAATCTAACTCTTAAGAATAGTCTAGTCGAGTTAAAACTGGCATCGACCCTTTCGTAAAATAATTCATGCATTTCATAACATGAATCACAGAAAACTTGGCTAACTCGGAGGTTAGACAAGCGTTTAGGAAAACTTTCCTTCAAGCATCTTTGAATATAATATTCAACAGTTCTCAGTCTTTACAGGATCTACATGATATATTCACATAACACACTGTAATTAGCTACCAAACAAACTTAGTTTATTGCTTTAACCAACTTCTTTCTCTTCTATGTCTTACTTGAATTTATTCCATTAGTAATGTCCATTCGACTTACTATATTTCATTATGGCTTGTTAACGTTCTTATGTTATTAACCGACACTCGGTGATCATTGGTAAAGTACCAACGTCAAACACCCTTCACTGTTTACTTGCTTACACTTTTGCGTTCTTCATTTAATTATGGTTAAACCATACTTAACTTTCTACGTTATCACGTTATAAGTGATTTAGAGTTAGTCCTACCAAGTACATTAAGTACATTCATGCCTTACTATTAGTTTACCTTCAATTAGAATTGAAAACCAAACTTGGTCAACTATTTCTCACTGTCGGCGCTGCGGCGCGACAATCCTTTTACTATAGTGGAGCTGCGGCGTCACTCTTCAGAGGTTTTGCCCAAACTTGGCGCTGCGGCACGAGTCCTTGTACTAACTCTCATGCTGCGGCATGACTCTCCAGAAGATTATAGCTTCTTCTCGGCCATGTTTGGCGCAGTGGCGCCACCCCTGTGCTTTAGTTAATTTTGATAGTTAGTTTTTCCAACGAACTTCTAGGCCTCATAACGTATTCATTTTACATCTGAATTGGCTCATTCAAAAGCCAACAACTCACAAATTTCATACTCTAGGTGTTCAAGTAAGAGTTTTACATTTTTGAATCTGTTAACTCGGAATTCACCTTTTGTTTCATTATCGAGCGTTCGTTTATCGTTTATGAGCGTTCAATACTCATTTTCTTTGTTATAAGTCAGAATCCGACGATTCTTAAGTCCACAACTCTTGAATACCCTATCTCACGTGTTTGAATTGAAAATCGAAGTTTCCAAGTCACACGATAACTTTTGACTACTAATCCGAGATTTCTACATTTTTGACATTTAACGTCTATTTTCGCAAAATTTGTTATTACTTCGTTACTCATGTTCTATAAGCCAAATCAAATGGAACACTGCATTGATTCATCATCTAAATCCTACCCAAGCAAGATTCACATACTTTATCTAAGATGGTTTTCAATTTGTCCACCAACAACCAAGTTCGTGTTCAATGATTTCTACGGTTTTAATTTATGTAAACCATTATGATTTCTTTTTGATCATGTCTTATCAATGTTTTCATCATTAATAGCCACCCTTATTCCTCCTCAAGAGACATGCTCCACCAATCAATGATTCTCTATGAGAAAGAAATCAAAAAATATGAAGAATAATGTTTACGAACTATTACCTTTTTCGTTCTTCGCGTTCGTGACTAAACGTATATGGTTTGCTTGGATGTAGCTTGATTACTTGTTTATAGCTTCTTCTCTCGCTCAACATGTATTGGACAAAGTATGTAAAACACAAAATGTCTAACACGAGCTTTCTATTTATAGGCAACCAAATGGAGGGCATATAGGTCAATTGGTGACCTCCTTATTATTCCACCTCCATAATAACTTAGCCACCAAGTAATCACTTTACTTGGTGGCCAAGTGGCCGGTCCACACCTCCATGGGTCTTCCCATGGGTTGCCCCAAGAGTTTTACCCATGTCGTGACCAGCCAGTTCGATCCGCGGTTCGGTTACTTGGATATTGGGCTTGTCTTAACTTAACATTGGGCCTTAACTTGGGCTTGATTCCATAATTCATTGGGCTTGCTATTAATCCAAATCCCATTGGATTGTACAATGTCCTTAACTCAAAATCTTATAAGAACTAATTGTTTTCAATGCGTATAACTCACGTATTCTTTTTGTTTAGTATTCATACGAAATTCATATTATACGTCATACAATTCTTCATACTATACTCGTATATCATACATATAATAACCGAAATGATTATACGTCTTTCATTTCCCTTTCGGAAATCACTTTTACCAACCCTTAGGTTTTAAGTCCAAAGGCAAAAATTTCGTTTGCCATAAATGAAATATTATTTAATATTCCATTACATCTTCATATTCTATCATTACGCGTTTCTCAGAAATTCAAACTTAATTCCCGAACGACATCGGATGAATAATGTTTTTACGAAAACCTCTCGAAAAACACTTATTTTCGTCTTGGTAATTCAAAACAATTAATCCTAGCACATAGCCAGAATACTAACAACATCCACACATTATAGGTCATATAACGACCTTTAAATATCTTACTCACATAATAAATCAATTAAATTCATTTAATCCACATAATCAAATAAAAATTTAATTTATTAAAGATCCGATTTTCTCGGGCGTTACAATCACCGGATGGGTAAAACCCATGGGGCAACCCATTTGGGACCCCTAAAGGGGCATGTGGGCCGGCCACTTGGTGGCCAAGTAAAGCGGTTCTACTTTGTGAGAAAGATATGAATAGTAAGGAGGTGGACCATTTGACCATTTTGCCCTCCACTTGGTTTTTTATAAAAGGAAGCTATGTTGGTTCATTTGTTGTTTTCACCAACATTGAACATTATATTGAGAAAGAGAGAAGATCATTAACAAGTAATCAAGAGGAGTTAAACCAAAGTATACAAGCTTAAGTCAAGAACGCAAAGAACATTAAGGTAACAATATGTAAACTTTATTCTTCTATACTTTTCTATTTATTTATCATGGAGAACTATGAATTGGTTGAGCATGTCTCTTCCGGAGTAATAAGGATGGCTATTAGTGGATTAAAACATTAATAAGCCCTTTATAAGTAAGAATCATAAGCGTCTAAGTAAGGTTTAATCAAAGAAAACCATTAAAACGTTATTTGGTTATTGATGGACAAATTGAAAACCATCAAGTATAGGTTATATGCATATTGCTTGGTTAAGTTATAGATAATGAATCAATGGATTGGTTCCATTTGGTTTGGTGTAAAAATCTCGAGTAACGAAGTTATGGCGAAATTTACGAGATTTGACGAAAATCGTCGAAATCGTAGAATTCCCGGATTAGTAGTCAAAAGCTGTCGTTTAAATCAAAAACCTTAGTTTTTGATGGTGTATCGTAGAATAACGTATTTAAGAGTCGTGGACTCAAGAATGGTCGAATTCTGACTTAAAACGAAGAATTTAGTTATGAATATTCACGAACGCGTAATAGAAAAGTTAAATAGTAAATTCATTGTTAACGGATTTAAAAACTATTTTTTTCCGAATGAAATCAAAGTATATGAGATATGTAAGTTATCGGCTTTTGAATAAGCCAATTCTGACTTATAACGATCAAGTTACGAGTCCGGAAGGAATTGAAATTAAAAACTTACAAAAATTTCAAAGGCTCAGGGTCGGGGAGCTGAAGAACAAATTGAAAGAAGAATCCACCAAGAGAGCAAGAGCTGAAGACATGTACAAGGAAGCTTCTCAACGTGCAGGAGTAGTAGAGAGAGAAGTACAAGCAAAGAAAATCAAGATGGATAAGTTGAATGGCATTTTCAATACCGTGATAAACTGCGCTTAAGACCGAGTCATATATTATCCGATTCAGTTCGAGACGCTGCCATGTTACATGTTAGATCATCGAACAATGATCCGTATTATGGAAGAGGAGCGTCGTAAGGCTATACTGCATTTTAGTAGGTCGTCGTAAGAAATGAAACTATTACGTGATTAATTAATAAATAAGATGTAAATCCTAGGTATTATATAGCCAATGGGATATGATGATGATGTTATCCTGAAACTTTTGTAGTTCAAGAAAGTGATGTAGATAGAATGAATGCTATCATTATTATGATTTTCAAAAGATTATGAATGAATAAAAGTTATTATTTGTTCAAGATATTGTGTGTTACGTGATGATTTTTATGATGTGCAAGTTAAGTATAAAATACTTCATAAAAATTTGGTAATAATCTAATGAGTGAATTTTAACAGAAAATGCCTTCAAGACGTCAACCATTACAAAGAACCTCTGTGGGATCTACCAATAACAACAATGATGCTGCTAACCCAGTTCAATAGTTGGTGACACAATTGATGGGAGCGCTACAGAATCAGCCACAGAACTAAGCTTCGACTTTTAAGGATTTCAAGGCGGTGGGACCACGTGGAACCATGAATCTGGTTGAGGCACAAACTTGGATCTTGGAAATAAAAAGGTATTCGATGTCGCTAGAGTCAGTGAGAACCAGAAAACTACTTTTGCAACATTCATGTTGAAAGCAGAGGCCAGTTATTGGTGGCAAGCCAATACAACTAGAGGAGGTCAGGGAGTGATGACTTGGGAAAGGTTCAAGGAAATATTTTTTGCGACATATATCCACGAGAGTTCAAAGAATCGGATGGAAGTGCAATTTTTAGAACTGAAGCAGGGCTCAGTGACGGTGTTAGAGTATGTCGTAAAGTTCAATGATTTGGCGAGGTTTGCGCCATATCAAGTCAATACGGATGAGCGCAAGGCTAGGAGGTTTGAACAGGGACTGACACGCTGGTTATACATCAGAGTATCCATGTTTTAGTTCAAGACGTTTGTAGCGGTGCTTAAAAAGGCGATTATCACTGAGTGTGGAGGCGAGGCTGTGACAAAATATAATCAAGAACAAAGAAAGAAGAAAAGTGAGAGTGAGGTTAAGAATAGTGGTATTAGTGGTGGATATGGTGGTAATAACTTGAAGAGAAAGTTGAATGTAAGTGTGGGTGCTGGAAGACAACAGAGTGGCCAGCAGAAAATGAAATTTGAAGCATGTGCTACATGCATGAAGAATCACACTAGAATGTGTTTAAGGGGTAAGTGAGTATGCTGCAACTGTGTCCAAGAGGGTCACATTGCCCCAAATTGCCATCAACCAAAGAAGAATGCTTGCTATACATTCAGGTCAAAAGATCATTTTACTCGTGAGTGCCCTAAGAAGAAATCTTGTGAGGCAACGGGAAGCAAGGGAGGTGATAGTGGAGGTACATTGGCTATTGTTGGACCAACGTCATTGAACAGACCCACAACCAGAACCTTTAACATGACAGTTCAGGATGCAGTTCAATCAACAGATGTTGTGTCGGGTATTATCCCAATCAATGATATAGATGCTTATATATTATTTGATTCGGGTGCTACTTGTTCATTTATATCTGATGAATTTGATAAGAGGCGATTAGGATTGCATAGTGAAGAACTGAATTTCCATTTAAACATAGAAATTGCGAATAAGGAGGTGATTCCTCGCTACGTGAAGGAATTAAAGTGTTTGAATTTCCAAGACGAAAATAAAAGCTTTCCGAGAAAGTTTCTGAAAAACACTATTCTTCAATTTCTGCTCGGGAATTATTTTTGAACTTCCGAGCAATAAGTAAAGATAGAATAATAAGGAAGGATGGAATACATAATAATATTTCAGTTATGACAAATACAGTTTTTCGCCTGCATACTAAGTTTGAGAATGTTAAGGAATGTAAAGATTTGAATAAATGATGATCGTATAATAACAAGTATTATACGAGGCAATGAATACGAGTACGATACGAAGTATTGTATTGTATGTGAAAGATAACATATCGTATATGATGAATGATTATACGACTTAGTATACGAGAAGAATACGTAGACTATACGTTATAAGCATTAAGCCAATTATAGTGGACTTGTAAGATTTGTGTAGGAATTTTTCAAGCCCAATTGGAATTATGTTAAAGCCCAATGATATGAAATGCAAGCCCAACGTTAGGGCCAACGTAATAAAACTTAAAGCCCAAACCAAGAACCGGATTTGTGGATCGAACCGATGGATCAGAGGGTAAGAAAACCCATGGGGCAACCCATGTGGGTCCCATAGGTGAGTCATGGTTGGCCATGCGTGGTGGCCAAGCAAGAGATATGTTGTGTGTGATGACAAAGAAATGAATAGTAAGTAGGTGGAGAAAAGGATGTGGGATGGCCTAATGACTGAATTGCCCTCACTTTAGAAAATCTGTAAATTGAAGCCTTGCTAGTTCATTTGTCTTGTTCAATTCCACCAACATCCTAGATTATTGAGAGAAAGTGAGAAAAACTAGTCTTTGATAATTCAAGAGAAGAAGAAAAAGGAAAGCTAGAACATCAAGGGTAAGAATCCTAAACCATGATTCTCCATCTCTTCAATTGATATTTGATAGAGAAGTGGATAATGGTGGATCATGTATGTTAAGGAGTGATAAGGATGGTTATTAGAGAACTTAAACTTTAATAAACCATGTTGTAAGAGAATCATAATAATACAAATTATGAACAAATAAAGAACATGGAAGAATTTATCAAGTAAATGATTTAATGAAATATGTTTGGTTAGGATGTTAGAATGATTAAATGAATCCATTTTGAACGGTGTAAAAATATCAAGTAACGAGGTTATGGGGAAATTTACGAGATTAGACAATAATCGTCGAAATCGTTAAATTCTCGGAATAAAAGTCAAAAGTTACCATTGAACTTGGAAACGTTGGTTTTCGATGGAGAATAGTCTATGTTTGCATTTTTGAGTCACGAACTCCAAAATGGTCAAATTCTGACTTAGAACGAAAAAACGAGCTTTGAACATTCATGAATGTTTAACGAACGCTCAATGAAGAACTTAATAGGGGAATTCTGTGTTAACGGAGTTCAAAATGTAAGATTTTCTATTGAAATCATAGAACATGTGATATGTGAGCTAATGACTTTTGAACAAGCCAATTCAGACTTATAATGATTAAGTTATGAGCCTGTAAAGTTCACAAAAGAAATTAAACTGTCAAAATTTTCTAAGGCTCAGCGCGGGCCAAAGAGGTAAAGCCCATTGCTGCATTTCGCCATACTGAACCCTCAAGCACTTTGGGAAGTGGCGAAAGTAGTCTTGACCTGAGTTGTAGAAATGGCCATGAGCCAAGGCCAATTGTCAGATATCGTGAACTCATGATTGGCTGCATACAGAGCTTGATATAGGGAAGTAGGTGCCGCAACATCATCATTAGAAAAGAAATACTGATGAATGAAGATAAGTGTAATGCATATAGAAGGTGATTAAAGGTGAATTACAAATTTAATTAATTTAAAGTAAACTCATTAAAGGATTCTTATAACCTTTAGTTAACAACTAAAGGTTGGCGAAAAAAATACTTTAATGTAAATACAAAGTAATACGATAAATCGTAACAAATATTAACCAATATAATGAACGATTAAATTGGGAAGAAGGGTAAGATAAATTAGTGACCTTACATGATTATTTATGACCTAATGTGGTATGTTATGTGATCATGTATTGTAGAATCCTTAAAGACTCAAAGGAAAATTATATAAACTGTAGAAGACGCTGAAGGCAAGTGTTCTAACCCTTGTCTATGTTCATTCTGGACAAGCTTTGTGATTCATGTATCTTACGCATGAATTGATGTATGATGAAGTCAACGTCAATTCCTTTAGCTAGACTTAAGATGGTTTATGGATTTCTTTATAATATATCAAACTAATATAACTGTTGTTATCTTTTGCCAACTAATTTGGTATGGATTTCAAAGAAAGATTGATCATGCATAAACAAATGTTTTGTCTACAAACGACATGCACGTGAGGTTGCCAAAACTTAAACGTAAATACGTTTAAAGAAGTAGTGTTGTACAACATAGAGTACTATATGTTAATCACCTGGACGTGCTCGTAAGATATATCGGACTTACGGACTTAGTGTCAGGTTATCAATTTCAAAGAAAGAATGAAATGCTCATGGTCTTGGACCGAAATTAATGTTTAACTTATGTTGTTCATTGTTAAACGTTTTAAGGAAAAGAGAAGATATATGATTCATATGATTCAAACCTATTGCTTAAATGAAATTATCATACTTGCTGAGCTAGTTATGCTCACTCTTGCTTGAACCATAAGAATGCAGCTAAGACCGAACAGACTGAAGGACCTAGTAAGGATAAAGGGAAGGCTAAAGCGAACCAATAAGATGTCTTTGTAATAGTATAGTATTAATGTTGTAATTATTTGATATTATGACAAGAACATGTGATGCCTCCAAATTCAGGTACTTGAAACCCGAACTCGGTGCTTCACGATACCATTTGTATGAGCAAAATAATACTAATAATAATAACAATGAAATAAATACCAAACTTAATTTACATATATCAGAGTCTACTCGCAGGTACGCGACCTTTAAACATTCATTACATGATAATTAATAAATATCATCGGCATAATAAAGTCAAACTATTACATAATATAGCATAAGTTTATTATATTTTCTTTCTTTTCCCTTGTCCTGGCCTGAACCTTCTGATTGGTCACGCTTAGCTGAAAACATTTAATTTTAAAGCAAGGATGAGCATTTGATTGCCAAGAAAGTAATAATAACAAAAAATATAAGCTGAAAGGATTAAATGTTTTCTTGGAATTACACTTCTACAATGAATCAACATTTTTGAAGTAAGCTGAACTAATAATAACAACATAACAATTCCATATCAAATTTTTGAAACTACATATTGACTTCAAATGTAGAGCATTCGATAGACTATGAACTTTGTATTTAATTTTCGCTAAGGTTTAGCAGAACTTCATCTACAAACCGTCTTAACTTACGGGCGCGAGGGAGATCATCCCAATGTGCCCTGTATTGATCAATACTACATACAAGAACGATATTATCGTTCATCTTTTCCTCCTTAGGCACATATATTTTTTCCCATATTCGGGATGTTCATACTTAGTCGGGAATCCGAACCAAAGCAATTTGATTGGATACAATAAAGTTTTATCATGTTCAATGATATTTCTAAATATGTGTCTAGCTAGGTCAAATAGCTTAAACGGCTTTGAAGTCAACATATACATACTAGAAATTAATAAATATGTATCAACATGTGATTAAATACAATGATTATCCAAGTGACGACACTTCTATAACAATATTTAGAAATTAACGAACATAATAAATATCTAAATTATACAATAATACTCTACTGATAAATAATAATTAGATACATAATTGATAATGTAAGACCCCGAAATTTTTTTAAATAAAAAGGAATTTCCTTTATTTATTATTTTGAAATAGTAAGGGTTGATTTGATTAATGTGGATAGTTAAGGGTTAAATACGCAAATATTTCAAAATAAGCAAGTGGTTATAAAATATTCATTTTGTGGGGAATATTCGTTTGGTCGTGGAATATTAAATGCTTGTCAGGGAATATTCGTTTGGTCGTGGAATATTAAATATTGTCGGGAATATTCGTATAATGGTAGTGACCATGTGTGGGCCCCATAATGTAAAGCGATTGGATGAAGAAAGCGACAAATATAAGTTGGTTAAAAATAACTTGGCGTAGTTATTACTAGTTAAGACTATTGGAATACCGAATTGGTTAAAAACGATGTCTGGCGTGGTTGTCACGGTAGCACCACAGTATTGCATAAGTATTGTTGAATTATTGATCCTTACGTAAGAAGGCACTACTCAATAATTTTCACGAGTGAATTCTTGTTCAATATTTTATTTTATTGATTCAATAATTCTTTGCGTTGATATTTTATATTATTAACATTCAATAATTGTCACTTGCACATTATCTCCATTATCGGATCAATAATTCATATTATTTGAATAATATTATTAGATAGCATTATTGGCAATGTCTAGAAAGTTACTGTCAAGGAGAGGTTTGGTCACCTAATAATTGCGGCAAGATGAGGAGAAATCCTTATCGGAAAGCCCCTCTTTCCAGGAGGAGCCTGGTCATCATAATTGTGATTACGTAATATTATTTGTGAATAATTAATTATTGATTCATATGATAAAGAAATATTTATTTTATGTGGATATAAATGATGGATTTATTTATGTGGTTATAAATGAAGAAATTATTGTTGAGGTGTTTTATCAAGATATTTTACCCAGTTGGAGGTATTAAAAATTAAATCGGGGGTTTTGAGATATATTCATGGGATTATAATTTTTAATCAAACCAGTTGGATAATGGTAATTTTTGGGTATGTTATACATACATAAGTTGAGTATATGTCCACAAATTTTGAACCGTTTAAAATTCACGAATGATTTGTTATGAATTTTAAGAGGTGGTGATTCGGAAATTAGGTTTATAATTGATTTTGGTGGAAAATTCTAGAATTGAGTGGGCCCCACTTGTGGTTGGTGAAAAAATGTGCTGAATTTTATTTCAAATGTGGTGGGTGGCAATAGTAGCGAGTAAAGCCATCGGTGGCAGTCAAAATCTGCCTTGGTGGCTAACATTTTCCTATAAAGAGGGCTAAGTTAGAATTGAAAATCACACCGTAAATAAAGTTTTCTCTTTCTCTCTATATTATCGAGCGTATTCTTGTGAGTATTTTGAGTATACTTTGAGTATTGTTAGGCGGTGCAAGTTCCTTCAAAGACTATATCAGGTGTTTCAACTAGAAATCTTGATTCTTTGAGGTAAGGGATGTTATTTTCTTCTCAAATGATATTATTTCTTCAATATCATTATCTTTGAAATATTGGTTGGAACTTTTATCAAATTTGGAACTTTTTCATGTCGGGGTTACTATTCATGAGTTATTATTCACGAGTTACTATTCATGAGTTACTATTCACGAGTTACTATTCACGAGTACTATTCATGAAGCGTGAAGATGTTTTTGTGGAATTTCTATCTTTTGGTGTCGGAGTTACTATTCACGTATACGGCACTATTCACGTATACGGCACTATTCACGAATACGGCACTATTCACCGAAAAATAAAAATTTTTCTTTTCGTCTAAAATATCTATTCTGGATACTAGCTTTGATTGTATCCATGTTTTGATCATTCTTGAATTTTACTTCACTATGATTATTTTTGAGGTATTGTTGGACATGGATAAAACAAAGTACGAATCCTTAATCCTTAATCCTTGTCATTTTGTTTCACTGGATTCGTTCTTTAAAAATATTTTTCATCATCCTCAGTCTTAAATGATGATATTATTGAATATCTTTGGCTTTTGTAGTGCAAAAGATGAATGATTTCTGAAGAATATCTTTGGCTGTAGTGCAAAGATGAATAATTTCGATGAATATCTTTGGCCTTTAGTGCAAAGATGAGCAGTGTTGAGATGAACATGACAATGGTGATGAATATCTTTGGCCTTTAGTGCAAAGATGAGCAGTGTTGAGATGAACATGATTGGTGATGAATATCTTTGGCACTGTAGTGCAAAGATGAATATTTGATTTGAGATGAATATTGATTGATGTTCTGAGGATAAAATATTGATGATGGGTATTAAATTCATAGATTATAGTAGATTTCATTCTCTACGTAACTCTTCTATGAATTATTATTTCACTGCGAATATTGATTTGAAACTTGTTATCTATTGTATTCTATCGATTTTTCCTGTTGGAGACTAACGATAATTTGTTGTATATTATCTTAGTCATAACATTCTTTCTTTGGGCTAGTTGAGCTCACCCTTTTCCTTGTTGTTCCATTTTTCTTCTCGGGAGGCGAGAATGTAAGCAGTACTAGTGGGGTATGGAATGAAGGTTCTAGAGAGAGTTGTTTAGTAGTCCTCACCATTATTGTAAAATAATGTATCAATAAATGTGATGAGGATTTATTTGAGTATAAATATTATCTAGAAGATAATATTTGTATTTAAACTCACTGATTTTATTGTTGTGATAATAAAGTTGTAGTTGTTTTACTACCATGTATTTGGCGACTCAGAATGGGTTGGATGGAATGGACCTATTTTGGGGTCGTCACGGTTGGTATCGAGCTTAGGGATATGATCTGGCGGAGATCGGGGAATAGAACTAGGAGGGGAGAGAATAAATCCTTTGCTAGTGTGTCCTACCTAAGCTTATTTGTTAGTTAGTCAAGTATATAGGGATATTATGTGATTGATTTCCTTAATTAACCCTTGTTTTATGACAAGCGGTATTTGAGAATGTCTAATTGAGAATATTAATAGTGGTGTAAATGAGACCGTGGAGATGCTCGTACTTAACAACGAGGAGAGCGTGCAACAGTGGCAATGTACCTCCTGTGAATAACACCAACTGGCGAGATGATGAACGAGGGATGTTTAAAAGCTTTTTGCGGTTCATGCAAAATCAGACGAGGAGACTCGTGTTCAAAATCTGAGGAGGAGATGATAGCAATTCACGGGTGGTCACGTGACCAAGCGGTTCAAAGAGTTGGGACCACGAGTGCAGGAAAGCGAGATCCGATCATGGCGGAAACATGGGTCAAGCAAATTACCAAGATATTCGATGTCTTGGGATGCGAAAACGAAAGTTCCATTCGCTACTTTTATGTGTAAGTGGCGGTGATTCTTGGTGGGAATCGTGAAGCGTACCCATTCATTGCACTCGGCATGTCGTGGGAGGCGTTTGAAAGCAGTTCAATGACAAGTACTTCCCCGAAAGTATTCGTCATATGAAGGAAGTGGAGTTTATTAGATTGGAAGCGAATAACATGGCGGTGTCCCGATCGAAGCGAAGTTTGCGGAGTTATCGAGTTTGCACCTCATTTGGTGGAGAATGAGGAGCGTATGACGCGGATGTTTTCGAGAGGTTTGAAACCCGGCATCGTCGATATCTCATTTCTCATAAATTTTCTCTCTATTAGGATGTTGTAAAGCAGGCTCGGTTGTTAGAGCGAGATAGCTTGAGTACGTTCAACCGAGGGACCATAACGAGGATCATACCAAAGATAGCGATCATCGAATAACGATAACCGGTGGAGAAAGAAGAATACGGACAAAGGCGGTAACCACTACTGGTGGTAATCGTGGCCATGAAAATAGAAGAAGCGAGTTGGGAGGAGATTTTAAAAGAGGAGATTCAACAACGACCATGTGAAGGCGTCGGCGCTGTAGCAACTAGTTTTAGGGAGAGAAACGACCACCGATCGTATATGCTACAAATGCGGAAAAGAGGGACATATCGATCCAAAGCGCCCACAACGATTTCAAGATATGTTATAATTGTGAAAAAAGAAGGACATATCGCCGAGATTATACGATATCGAAACCAGATCCGGTGGGAATGGTGACTCAAAAGGATGTCCCGGAAAAGTCAAAGTCAACGATTCACGGAAGAGCGTTTGTCGTGGACTCCATCAAAATACGAGGAACCCGAACGAAGTTAGCACGGGTTAGTTAATTATAAATTCTTGCGAAGTTTATACCTTACTAGAATCTGGTTCTACCCATTCTTTTATCTCTCTTGCTTGCGCTCAACGTTTGAACTTGACTACGGAGAAATTAGACTTTGACCTATTTATGGAGACTCAGTTGGGAGAAACTTTCATTACATCCGTTGTTTAAAAATCTTGTTTGATTCAAGTTGGCACTATCACATTACACCGTTAACCTTATTTCTATAGAGATATTTGCTTTTGATGTGATTTTAAGGTTAACTACTCATCATGCCAAATTGATTGCTTTTGTAAGGTTGTTAGTTTTCATATTCCTAAGCAACTTTGTTATTCAATTCAAGCAATCAAACCATTGTAGTCAAACATTTTCATATCAAGCCATGAAGTCATTCGTTTATTACGGATGTCAAGTTTTCTAAGTCCATGTTATGGATTTGAATAAAGACACGTCAGATTTGAATAATATTCTTGTTGTTATTGATTTTTCCTGACGTATTTCTGAAGAATTTCTTGGCTTACTCCCAAAGATCGATATTAAATTTTGTATCGACTTTGAACTCCTCAGACAAAACTCATTTCTAAAATCTCATATCGAATGGCTCTATTGAACTTCGGGAGTTAAAAATTCAACTATAGAATTTTACATGAGCCTTTATCTTGTGACTTCCTTTGTGGAATTCACAAAGCCGAACTCTCTGTAGGGGACACCATATTCGATGCGATAGTAAATTGATAGGTGTCATTGTAACGTCTTTATCCAAGGTTGGGATATGAGTCACGATTGAGAACAACCTAAGTCGGTAATCGAAATCGTAGCTTTCAGGCTTAGTTGGTTATTATCGGAGATTCGTTGAAGGATATTCTCGAATCGCTATTCCATTAACGTGGTGACTCGTAGAGATACAAAATTGAATGGAGCAAGGAATGTGGGAAGAGCTTGAAGAACTCAAGAGGAGACTCATTTCAAAGACATGTTACGACCATGCCATCACGAAAAGCGAGCGTGGTAGGCGGCGTGTTGAGTAGAAGATCGTATACAATACGAGTACGATATTGTCAAAAACTAATTTCGTATAATATACAAATAATAGAGATGGAGATGAAAACTCTAGGTACCTACGTGATGATATACGAGTATAATCGACTTTAATCGATAAAGTTAAAGCTGTTCAAGCTACACACCGGAGCTGATGAATTTGAAGAAGGAGGTGCAAGAAGTTGTTATTTCAAAAGCGAGAATCGCTGAGGTGAGGAAAGCTCAAACCTTCGATTTATTAATCCAGTTGAAATTCTCGATCGAATAGGAACTGTGGCCTATAGACTCGTTTTACCGTCAAGTATGACGCGTGTTCATAACGTTTTTCACGTATCGATGTTACGACCCGAACTACGTCATTGAGTTAGAACCGGACGAGATAGCCGAAGACTTAACGTATGAGGAGGTACCTGTCAAGATTTTGGATAGGAAGGAGCATGTCCCTACGCCAAGAAAGGTCATACCACAAGTTAAAGTTTTGTGGAGGAATCATGCTATAGAGGAAATGACACAGGAATTGGAAAGCGGAAATGAAAGCGAGGTATCCTCACCATTTGAAACACACAGTAGTCGTCACGTCAATTTCGAGGACGAAATTTCATAAGGAGGGAGGTTGTAAGACCCGAAATTTTTTAAATAAAAGGAATTTCCTTTATTTATTATTTTGAAATAGTAAGGTTGATTTGATTAATGTGGATAGTTAAGGGTTAAATACGCAAATATTTCAAAATAAGCAAGTGGTTATAAAATATTCATTTTTATTGGGAATATTCGTTTGGTCGTGGAATATTCAAATCTTGTCGGAGAATATTCGTTTGGTCGTGGAATATTAAATCTTGTGTAGAATATTCGTATAATAGTAGCGACCATGTGTGGGCCCCATAACGTAAAGCGATTGGATGAAGAAAGCGACAAATATAAGTTGGTTAAAAATACTTACAGCGTAGTTATTGCAGATTAAGACTATTGGAATACCCGGTGGTTAAAATACGATGTCTGGCGTGGTTGCACAAGAGCACGGTATTACCGCATATTGTTGAATTATTGATCCTTACGTAAGAAGGCACTACTCAATAATTTTCACATGAATTCTTATTCAATATTTTATTTTATTGATTCAATAATTCTTTGCGTTGATATTTTATATTATTCTTTGTTCAATAATTGTCACTTGCACATTATCTCCATTATCGGATCAATAATTCATATTATTTGAATAATATTATTAGATAGCATTATTGGCAATGTCTAGAAAGTTCATCAAGGAGAGGTTTGGTCACCTAATTGCGGCCAAGAAGGAGAAATCCTTATCGGAAAGCCCCTTCTTTCAGGAGCTACTGGTTGTCATAATTGTGATTCGTAATATTATTTGTGAATAATTAATTATTGATTCATATGATAAAGAAATATTTATTTTATGTGGATATAAATGATGGATTTATTTATGTGGTTATAAATGAAGAAATTATTGTTGAGGTGTTTTATCATTATTTTGCAGTTGGAGGTATTAAAAATTAAATCGTGGGTTTTGAGATATATTGCGGGGATTATAATTTTTAATCAAACCGTTGGATTGTGGTAATTTTGGGTATGTTATACATACATAAGTTGAGTATATGTCCACAAATTTTGAACCGTTAAAAATTCACGAATGATTTGTTATGAATTTTAAGAGGTGGTGATTCGGAAATTAGGTTTATAATTGATTTTGGTGGAAAATTCTAGAATTGAGTGGGCCCCACTTGTGGTTGGTGAAAAAATGTGCTGAATTTTATTTCAAATGTGGTGGGTGGCAATAGTAGCGAGTAAAGCCATCAGTAGCAGTGTCAAGTCCGCTTGGTGAGCTAACATTTTCCTATAAATAGAGGGCTAAGTTAGAATTGAAAATCACACCGTAAATAAAGTTTTCTCTTTCTCTCTATATTATCGAGCGTATTCTTGTGAGTATTTTGAGTATACTTTGAGTATTGTTAGGCGGTGCAAGTTCCTTCAAAGACTATATCCAGGTGTTTCAACTAGAAGTACCGATTCTTTGAGGTAAGGGATGTTATTTTCTTCTCAAATGATATTATTTCTTCAATATCATTATCTTTGAAATATTAGTTGGAACTTTTATCAAATTTGGAACTTTTTCATGTCGGGGTTACTATTCATGAGTTACTATTCACGAGTTACTATTCATGAGTTACTATTCACGAGTTACTATTCACGAGTACTATTCATGAAGCGTGAAGATGTTTTTGTGGAATTTCTATCTTTTGGTGTAGGAGTTACTATTCACGATATCTGACTTATTCACGATATCTGACACTATTCACGAATCTGGCACTATTCAATAGAAAAATAAAAATTTTCTTTTTCGTCTAAAATATCTATTCGGATACTAGCTTTGATTGTATCCATGTTTTGATCATTCTTGAATTTTACTTCACTATGATTATTTTTGAGGTATTGTTGGACATGGATAAAACAAAGTACGAATCCTTAATCCTTAATCCTTGTCATTTTGTTTCTTTGGATTCGTTCTTTAAAATATTTTTCATCATCCTCGGTCTTAAATGATGATATTATTGAATATCTTTGGCCCGTGTAGCAAAAATGAATGATTTCTGAAGAATATCTTTGGCACAGTAGTGCAAAAGATGAATAATTTCGATGAATATCTTTGGCCTTTAGTGCAAAGATGAGCAGTGTTGAGATGAACATGAATGGTGATGAATATCTTTGGCCTTTAGTGCAAAGATGAGCAGTGTTGAGATGAACATGACCGATCGATGAATATCTTTGGCTGTAGTGCAAAGATGAAT
The DNA here is from genome assembly GCA_020205615.1 of Panax quinquefolius. Taxonomy (NCBI): domain Eukaryota; kingdom Viridiplantae; phylum Streptophyta; class Magnoliopsida; order Apiales; family Araliaceae; genus Panax; species Panax quinquefolius. The sequence goes on along the minus strand of CM035167.1, from coordinate 38,557,685 downwards.
ATTTGATTTGAGATGAATATTGATTGATGTTCTGAGGATAAAATATTGATGATGGATTGTTAAATTCATAGATTATAGTAGATTTCATTCTCTCACGTAACTCTTCTATGAATTATTATTTCCACTGCGAATATTGATTTGAAACTTGTTGTCTATTGTATTCTATCGATTTTTCCTGTTGGAGACTAACGATAATTTGTTGTATATTATCTTAGTCATAACATTCTTTCTCGGGCTAGTTGAGCTCACCCTTTTCCTTGTTGTTCCATTTTTCTTCTCGGGGAGGCGAGAATGTATGAAAGTACTAGTAGGGGTATGGAATGAAGGTTCTAGAGAGAGTTGTTTAGTAGTCCTCACCATTATTGTAAAATAATGTATCAATAAATGTGATGAGGATTTATTTGAGTATAAATATTGTCTAGAAGATAATATTTGTATTTAAACTCACAGTTTTATTGTTGTGATAATAAAGTTGTAGTTGTTTCTGTACCATGTATTTGGCGACTCAGAATGGGTTGGATGGAATGGACCTATTTTGGGGTCGTCACAGATAATAATAGAGTTAATATTCTGGTACAATGATAATCTAATTCTGAAACTTTCTTACTTATGTCCATTGTATAAAGTAAATGCAAATGTAGGAAACTTACCTGGTCTATTGCTTACAGTTACGCAATTTAGTTTTATCTTTTATATCGAGACCTATCATTAATAAGATCATTCTATTGATTAGAAATACATACCATAACACATAGTACTGCTAAATGCAGTCAACACATAACTTAATCACATTGTCGTATATGTTTAACAGTCATTAGATCACTAACAAACACGTATACAGACAAATTATATAAGTCCAGATCAAATTCTGAAATATTTCGGTATACCGACGGCTTTATCGAGTAATTATTGAGTCTAAAACTCTATCGTGTAGTTTAATATTCCTTTAGATATTTTAAATATTAATCGTATTATTTTTCATAGCCTTATAATAATTTTTAAATAATTATTATAATTTATTATGATTTTTCAAACATGGAATCATTATTAAATGATTTAAATACTAAATAATTCTACTATCTTTAATATTAAATTATTAATGAAACCATTGCAAAAATATTAAAGTTATTTATACTAACTCAAAATATTTTTAAAACATTTTTGTTACCCTTAAAGGATTTTTAAAACAATTAAAATTATTTTAAATAATTACCATTAATATTTAATTATTAATGTCTTATTTATCAAAATATTTAAAGTCCTTAATTATAACTTAAAATATTTTTAAAACATTTATATCCTTTTAAATGATTTATAAATTAATAAAATTATTTTAAAACTATTTATTTAATATTATTATTAAATAACTCTAATGTCAATTATTTTTAAATTATTAATGAAATTTACCTTTAAATATTAAAAGTTATATTTTATAACTTAAAATATTCTTAAACTATCTATGTTCATTTAAAATGATTTTTATAATATTAAAATCATTTATAAATAATTTATTTAATATAATTGTTAAATAAATCTAATATCTTTAATATTAAATAATTAATGAAATTTGTCTTAAAATATTAAAAGTTATATTTATAACTTAAAATATTATTAAATACCTTTTTATCATTTAAAATTATTTTTAATATAATAAAGTTATTTTTAATTAATTTAATTAATGCATTTATTAAATAAATTAAATATCAATAATATCCAAATAAATATTAATATTTATGAGAAATATGTCAAATTATTAAAAGTTAATTTTTATAACTTCAAATAATTTTTAAAACTATTTTTGGAATTTTTAATAATAAATTTCTATTTTTAAATAATTTTTGAAAAATAAATTAAATAAACTGTCGCTATAGCTTTTAGCGGCAGAAGGTGTAGCCTTTGGTGTTCTTGAGTCCTCAAGAACATTCAAAGTCAGTGAACAAGTGGCTAGGTTTGGCCTTTAATAAATCCATGTGTAATGTGTTTCTAGGCTAGTTAATGATTGAATCATGTAGAATTAGTGTAATAATACATGTAACAACAAATAACATGATCATAAAACATAACAGTCAAAAGTTATAAAGCTTTGAAATCACTGTCAGACAGTTCTTGGGCTGCCCATAATTCTAAGGTCATGGTCGGTCAATGCTATTGATGACCTTGAATCTTTCAATCTATTCATGCTATAGGTGATCTAGACGTCGGGCTTTGTAGACCAACTAACAAAGTACATGCTTGAAACAATGGTCAAGTCTAAACATCATTACTTAGAAAGATCTAAGCTATTAAAAAGGCTGTCAGAGCTGTTCTTCATTTCTAGGTTACCCATAAATGAAGAACAGTTCGTGTAAGCATATTTGGGCTTCCACAACTTGTGATCCAGGTGATGATTTTGTGTTTTAAGAGTTGAAGTGTGTAGCCAACATGTAAATTAGTAGATCTATCACATAAAATCATCACAACAACAACACAAACGCGAGATCTAGTCCGGTAAAACTATGTCAGACGACATGTTCATATGTTTTCTGGGTTACCCAGAAAACAGAAAACATGCTCGACTTAGATAGTTTAATCGGCCACAAATTTCCACCTGTTTATTATTTATGTGATCTTAAGGCATGAGAATGTAGTCTAAACAACATAGTACAAGTTAGATGCAAAAACCATAACAAATCATTAAATCAGTGTCAAATCCAAGCCCTTAAACCTCTTGTCGAGCGTTACGGCAGTGCGTTTCTAGGTTACCCGAAGCGTTTTCATTCACGTCTTGGTCAACGTGGTTTGACCACATATATCTTTTGATCAGGGCCAGATCTAACCTTGATTCAAGTTCTAGAATAAAGATCTCATAGCATATGTGACACCCCCAAATTCGGGTTACCTGACCCCCGAGTTTGGTGCTCACGATCCACAATATAATAACATCTAACTACCCATTCATATAGAAATAGTAATACATAAGTCATTAAAAGAGATTGTTAATACAATAGTCCCATGTCCTCTAACCTTAACATTACAAACTTACCCTTTAAATAAACAAAAAGGGTTTATAAACATAACATAATAATAATGGTTATAAAAACTAATCCAGCATTTTGCCTTTGCCTTTGTTCTTCTTTGACCCGCTAGCCTCTTCGTTCCTAACTGAAATATTTTATTTAGCAAGGGTGAGCAACAAGTTTGCCCCGCATGTTAAGACATACAATAAATGTATACAAATCAATAAGAACAGAATATCTATTTTGATCGAATGAAACCAAAGTTCGGGGAACTTTGAAATATCGGAACAAAGCTTTAGTAATTTACAAGTCTTCTCACAATCTATGCAACACACTAATTTGATAATGAAAGTGTACAACGCTTTTAAAGTTTTTACGATATTCTATTGAATAATCAAGAATCAATTCTACGCAATAACAAAGTGGATTGTTTTCCAGATTTATGCCGAGCGATCCGTTCGATCTTGAACTTCTCTTCTCGGGTATATATATTAAAGTTTTACTTTGACATATACGTAGGTGTATCAGATAACCATAAAGATTAAATCATACCCCTCTGCAAGTACGTAGAGCCGGGCAACTCCTTGTACCCTATATTATTCATAAATGGTTGTTCTTCTTAGTCTCAGAATCAAGATTTGATTTAATAATGAAATTCAATGATTTCAATATCTAATCACTTCTCTTCTCAAACCTATCAAGTTTTCTTTTTCGATCTAGCCGACACAACTGACATTGGTCTATCAATAATAATTAAATTCTTTTCTCTTCTCTTCTCGAACCTATCAGTTCTAACAAATGTTCATCTAGACATAATAATTAGCTAAGACATTTTTCAATATAATTCGAAAATAAACATGAATCATCTGTATTGTCAATATTAGCTTCTATAGATATGAATATCCAACAACAGAAATTCTAAGAATATATATTTTCTGAATCAAGAATTCAATTTGAATGATTAAACATGCACTAACTGCGAATAATCAACAATAAATTCTTGGACGTGGTATAATTAAAAATAATCAACCACTATAATATTTAAACAATATTAACTCATGGTTGAGTTAGGAAACTTGCCTCTTTTGCTGTTTACAGCTAAACAATATACTTATCTACGTTTGAAAGACCTATAATCACAATATCGGTCTTACAATTAGCACAATAATTCACAACACGCATCACTGTATTCTACAATCAAACTTTTCCTAGGCACATTACCACATAGCCACATCAGTGTTTATAACCTATATAAACACTTATCAAGTCTAACTATTTCAGTCTGGTTGAACTTTGATCCATTCTCGGTGTTCTGGTCACTCTATCCCATAATTAACACAGTTATTTTCAATTAAATTCGGTTTCAAAGCTTCAATATTATATTAGATAAGTCAAATATCATTTATAATATTTTTTGGAAGCTTTTAATAATATTTAAACAATTATTATAATTTATAATAATTTTTCAAACACTTAAACCATTTTTAAATGATTTAATTATCAAATAATCTTATCATCATTAATATTTTATATTATAAAAATATTAATGTTATACTTATCAAAATATTAAAGTTATTGTTAATAACTTCAAATATTTTTAAATCATCAATATTCTACTTAAATGATTTTTAAATTAATTAAAATTATTTTTAAACCATCACCACTAATATTTAAATATTAATGAAATTATTATTCAAATATTAAAAGTCATTAATTATAACTTTAAATATTTTTAAATCATTTTTCTCATTTTTAAATGATTTTTAAATTAATAAAATTATTTTTAATTCATTTATTTAATATAATAATTAAATAAATCTTATATCATTAATATTAAATTATTAATGAGAATTCTCCAAAAATATTGAAAATTATCTTTTATAATTCCAAATATTTTCTAACACTTTATTCTTATTTAAAATGATTTTTAAATTAATAAAATCATTTTATCTTATTTATTTAATTCAATAATTAAATAAATCTAATATCATTAATATTAAATTATTAATGAAAATTCTCTAAAAATATTAAAAGTTACATTTTATAACTTCAAATATTTTTAAACACTTTATTATTATTTAAAATGATTTTTATAATATTAAAATCATTTTTCTAATTTATTTAATACACTAATTAAATAAATTAAATATCATTAATATTCAAATAATTATAAATATTAATGAAAAATATCCCAAATAATTAAAAGTTATGTTTCTGAATTTAAAATAATTTTTAAAACCATTTTTGTAATTTTATAATTTATTTTCTATTTTTAAGTATTTTCCGAAAATTTAGAAATCAGAAAATAAATAAACCGTCGCTAGAGCCTATAGCGACACTTGTCTATCGTCTTAGGTGTTCTTGGTGTTCAAGAACACTGACAGACAGGTTTCAAGGGTCATGGTTTGACCGACTGTAATTCTCTACACATTCATGTTCTAAGCTAACTTAGACACTGATTGTGTAGTGGAAATGTTACTCTAAAATATCAAATCAGCATCATGATCATACAACAAACCAACGAGTAGATTCAGCCTCTCAAAGTTACTGTCAGATCACATCTGGGTTTTCTGGGTAACCCAGAAACCCAGACAGTGTCTAGTTGACACTTTCAAGCTCGATTTCCTTCAAGTTCCGGTCATCAAATGGTTCGGTTTTTGGTCCACACATGCAGTGCTCATAAACAAGGAACACATAGTAATCAACATATCAGTTAAACAAACAATAGAATCACAATTTATGGGATGATCAAATGCTGATAGAAAGCTGGCTCATACAGTTTCTGGGTTTTCAAGAAACTGCAGTCGTGATTAAATGGCCAAATTTGACCATCAATTACAACTCAAATGTTTGTTATTTAAGCGATCTAAAGGTATAGATCTCAAGTCCATATATCATACTACACAATGGTTATCATAACATCAACATACCTCATAAAACTTGATAGATCAAAGAATAAAATGAAATCTAGACATGTGATGACTGTGTTTACACTTCCAGATCACAGACCACATAACAAACTACCGATCCAAAACTTAAAACATCAAAAATCAAAAACATACAAGAATTTGTGGCTCCTGACATTTGATTGTCAGACCACGTAAGTGTTATTGGGTAGTTTTGTAAAACTTCAATTTTAAAGCATTTTGATGCTATGGATCTATGTTATATCAACATAGATCATCATAAAACATCATCTATCAAAGATCTAAACACACAAACACAAAATTTTTCTTAGCAACATGGATCAAAAATAAAATTAGGTTTATACCTTCTAGCTTTAAATTCTTGATCTTAGCTCTCCAATCTGATATTGGTGTTTAAGAGAGGTGTTATATGACTGATCTACTTATATATTTCAGAGCTTTGGTTGAGAGAATAGTTGGTGAGTGCAAGAGAGAAAATGACTATTGTTTGTACACTTTCTCTCTCTTAATCTATATATATTATGTAGATGTTGCTAGATCTGATGTTGGCTGGCTGATTTTGCTCAATTTTTAGGTCACCAAGTCAACAAAGTTGGTTACCAACTCCAATAATTGCTAGATTTGCAAGCTAGCTTATTAAAGAATGAAAAAGGGCATTTTGGTCATTTGTATTTTAATTTTAATGGCATTCTTGACAATTGCACAAACCCTTAGGGTTTAACCCTATGGTTTTAACCCTTAGGTTTTAAAAACTCCAATTCTAGAATTTTCTAATTAGGGTTTAAAAATAGGAATTTAAGAAATTCTAAAATGTAATTAGGGTTTTAAATAGAAATTAATATTTCTAAAGTATAATTAGGGGTTCCTAATTATATTAACACATACTAATCACTTTAGGCTTGCTTATTAGGATTAGGGTTTCCTAATTATGGTTTAGGATTCCCAAATATGAAATTAGGGTTTCACGGCTTATGATTAGGGTTTCTAATCCAGAGATTAGGGTTTCTAATTGCGCGTTAGAGTTTCTAATCCTGGGATTAGGTTTTCTAATCTCTTATTAGGTTTATTCATTTTAAACCCTATCTGATCAATCATTAATCAAAATCTATATACAGTACAAACACGTATATTTCAATATAATTAAATTAATTATATTTTCTATCGAATCCCTATCCAAAAATTAGGGTTAGGGTTTCTAAAGCTATTAAGCACAACTCTACTCTAATTTATCAGTCAATACACAAATTGACTAATTCTCAAGACTCGTAACACATATAATCAGTACAATATTAACAGTCAATGTCAATATAAAAATAAAAAAATTATTCGTAAAATTTTGATTATTCGAAATCCCGGGTTATCACAGTCACCCCTCCTTAAAAGGATTTCGTCATCGGAATCACCGTTTTCTTATTCTCTGCAATCTTTTAAAGTTGTATCATCAATTCATTTTTATCAACACAATATTAATTTTGTGTCTGATATTCTAACCTGTGACTTGGATCTATACAAGAAAACAGTTCAAAGAAATATTTGACTCATAATTCTTGCGTAATTAAATTTCTAAACGAAATCATTACTGTAACTACCGAGAAATTCGGATTGTAAAATACTTGAAAGAATTAAATAATGAGTAAAATAATATTATTTGTTATTATTATGTGTTAGTAAGATGAATGTCGTTCTATAATCTAGAAACGTCGGAACATCGTAGTATTTGAACGCCGTGAGAGAATTAAAGTGTTTGAATTTCCAAGACGAAAATAAAAGCTTTCCGAGAAATTTTACGAAAAACACTATTCATCGTTTAACACTCGGGAATTAATTTTGAACTTCTGAGAAATACGTAACATTATAATATCAAGGCGAGATGGATTATGTAATAATAATCTAGGTATGAAAAACGCAATATTTTGCATGCGGACTTAAATTGAGAGGGTTGGGAAATTAATGTCGGGCAAAGGTGCAAAAAAACCCCTGATGTTTATACGGATGTCCCACTTCCACCCTAAACTAATTTTTTTTCCAAAAGTACCCTTAACGTTACATTTTGGGTCACCTTGCCCCTATAGTTAATGTAGAATAAAGCGGGGTTAAAATATGATGACGTGGCAGGCTTAAATATAAAATATATTTAAAATAAAACAATATATATCATTTAATCAAAACAAAAAATACTAAAATTCAAAATAAAAAAAGCATAACATATTTACATCATTTTATCAAAATAATAAAATTCAAATTATTTTATTAACTAATCAAAACAACTAATTAAAAGCGCTTTTTTTTAAAAAAAAACATAATTTTTAAAAAGCAGCTTTTTTTTAAAAAAAGCGAAATTTTTAAAAGCATGTTTTTTTAAAAAATAGATTTTTTTAAAACAAATTTTTTTAAAAATAGAATTTTTAAAACAACTTTAAAAAAAAAAGAATTTTAAAAAGCAGATTTGTTTAAAAAAATATAATTTTTAAAAAATTGATTACATTTAAAACAATTTTTTAAGAAAACGAAATGATTTTTTAAAAAAATAGAATTTGCTTAAAAACAAACTTTTTTAAAAAAAGGAACTTTTTAAAAGCAGTTTTTTAAAAAAATAGATTTTTTAAAAAGCAGCTTTTTTCAAAAAACAAAATTTAAAAAATAGAATTTTTTAAAACAACCTTTTTAGAAAAGCTAAAATGATTTTAAAAAAATAGAATTTTTTAAAACAAACTTTTAAAAAAGCGGAACTTTTTAAAAGCGCTTTTTTAAAAAAGAATTTTTTAAAAGCGGCTTTTAAAATAAAATGCAAAATTTTAAAAAATGATTTGTTTAAAAAAATAGAATTTTAAAAAAATAGATTTTTTAAAAACAAACTTTTTAAAAAACGAAAAGAAGATTTATTTAAAAAAATAGAATTTGCTTAAAACAAACTTTTAAAAAAAAACGGAACTTTTAAAAGCGTTTTTTAAAAAAATAGTTTTTTTAAAAAAAGCAATTTTAAAAAAATAATTTTTTAAAACAACCTTTTAGAAAAGCTAAATGATTTTTTAAAAAATAGAATTTTTTAAAAAACTTTTTAAAAATGGAACTTTTTAAAAGCGTTTTAAAAAAATAGAATTTTTAAAAATGACTTTTTAAAAAAAAACATATTTTTAAAATAAAAAATAGATTTTTTTAAAATGATGTAAATATGTTATGTTTTTTTTTTGAATTTTAGCATTTTTGTTTTGATTAAATGATATATATTGTTTTATTTAAAATATATTTTATAATTAAGCTCGCCTTACGTCGTGATTTTAACCCGTTTGTATTCTCGTTAACTAGTAGGGCACAGCGATTCAAAAATGTAACGTTAAGAGTACTTTTGGAAAAAAAATTAGTTTAGAGTGGAAGTGGGACATCCGTGTAAACATCAGGGGGTTTTTTGCACCTTTGCCCAATTATTGTCTAAGGAATGAACTTGTGTAATCTTGTAGGATGCGCAAGTTCATTAAGCATTAAGGGACAAGCCCAAGTTGTAGCAATGTTTAGCCCAAGTGTGGATTAAATGGGAAGCCCAAATCAAATTAAAGCAAGCCCAAAAGATAAGCTAATCAAACTAAACCTAAGCCCAAATGGTGATCCAATGGGTAAAGTAGGATCCATGGGGCACACCATGGGTGAACTTGGAGAGCAAGACCTTTATGTGATGGGCAAGCAAATTATATAGGGAGCAAGATTACTTAATGAGCAAGTAGTGAATAGTAAGGAGGTTAATTAAGGAGGTGGGAGGCCTAATGACCTTAATACCCTAACCTTTGCTCTCCTATAAATACCAAGCCTTTTAATTCATTTGAGATTTTTTAGTTTCATCCAACATTAAAACAACTTAAGTGTTAGAGAGAATAAGCACTTTGAAGCTTAACTTCCATTGTTAGATTTTCCAAGAAGAAAAAGCACTAGTTCATGAAGGGTAAGACTCTTGTTCTATAATCTTCTATCTCTACCATGATAGTTTGATAGAGAAGTGAGGATCATGTATGTTAAGAACGCATAAAGATGTTTAATCAATGGACTTAAGACGATTAAGTAAGGAATAAGTAACCTAAACTTAAATAAGTTATTAACTTATGAAGAACATGAATGAACTTGTCCTATGATTACCTTAGAAAATGATTGATTTATAAGATGCAAGAATGCTGTATAAATGACTTGATAAATAAATAAGTCAAAAGAAAGGAAATCTTGTATTATAGAAATTGTTAAGTTATGGTCATATGAAGAATAAGTGATAACCTAATTTGAGTATAAGTTATTGTATCATTTAAGTTGAGATGTCTAGATAATGAAATAAATCCTTTTGGAATGTTGAACAAGACACTAGTAATGAAGTTTTGCCAGAATTCACACGATTGGACGATAATCGTCGAATTCATGAAATTTTTGGAATGGGAGTCATATTTTGTATTTGAACTCGAAAATGTTGGTTTTCGATGGAGACAAGTCGTATTTGGCATTATAGAGTTGCGAACTCGATAATTGCCGAATTCGGACTTAGAACGAAGAAACGAGCGTTGAACGTTCACGAACGTTTATCATTTTCATTAAAAATGGACTAATAGGTGAAATTTCAGCAAATCAAGTCGAATAGATAAAATTCTTGCATGAACACGTAGAGTATGCGATTTGTGAACCATAGGCTCTTGAACGAGCCAATTCGGACTTATAACGAAGAAGTTACGAGTCCGGGAATCTCACAATTCAAAAAGTCTATCAAAAATTTTTGTGGCGCAGAGTCCGCGCCGCGGCGCAACTCCAAGCCAAAAGACCGGTGCCGCATCACCGAAATGGGCATCATCCACTAAAGAGTCACACCGCAACGTGACCCATAACGAAGGGACTCGCGCCGCAGCGCCGAGTCCGGTTTCTAGGCATTAAAATGTGATGCCGTAGCGCGACACAAAGAGTTATAATCGGCGCCGCAACGCTAGACTTAAAACCTAGACAATAAAGAATGTTTACATGTTGAGCATGCATAGTAAATGATGAACATCTAACTAGGAATCTTAATGTAATATTGTCAAGACATAATTGAGCCTTAAGTATAAGTACTTAGGGTTAAGATAAGTCGATTGCATGTGAAAGTAAGAACGACGTAACGGAAAGCCGGAACCAATAAAAACAAATCTAATACGTAATTAGATTAAAAAGAAGGGTAAGATTCTTTAGGAACCATGTATGTTTGTTCATGACCTAATGTGCTATATGATGTTATCATCTACTGTAGAGACCTTAAAGACCTGAAATGCCCGTGTTATAAACTATAGCAGACGCTAAAGGCAAGTACTCTAACCTTTGTTCTAGTTCGATCTGGACAAGCTTTATGATTCATGTACTCCTTACATGAGTTAATATCTGATGCAGTCAAAGCCAATACCTTCGGCTAGACTTGTGATATGTTGGATTCTTTTAATCTTTCAAGTATGTGCAATGATTTACCAAACTAATATTATTTTGGTTTTCAAAAAGAGACTGAGTATGCTAAATTGTTTTGTCATCAAAAGACAGGCACGTGAGGTTGCCACAACTTAAACGTATACACGTTTAATGAATGTAGTATTGATCAACATAGAGTATTATAGGCTGATCACCTAGACGTGCTCGTAAGCTATGCCGGACTTACGGACTCCGTGCCGAGATGTCCTTTTCAAAGTACTTATGAAATGCTCATGGTCTTGGTCCAAGAATTGATGTTTTACTGAATATTGTGTTGTAAAACGTTTTGAAGGAAAAGAAGTGCTATTTTGAATTATCGATAGTACTTCGCAACTATTATTTAGTTATTGAAGATATATGATTACTATGTCTCAAGCATGCTATTTTCTTAGAATTGTTGTACTTGCTGAGCTAGTTAGGCTCACTCTTGCTTGAACCATATGAATACAACTAAGACCGAACGAACGGACTGACGGATTCGGCAAGGATAAAGGGAAGGCTAAGGCGAACCCGTAGATTACCTATGTAATAGTATAGGTTTTGTAATGATAATATTTAATATTATGACAAGGACAAATGTATGGTTATATAGAACATGGGAAATGTTAATATTATTTTGAATATATAGAAGACATATTCGTTCTTTTGAGGCATTTCAATTGAATGATTGTGTGAACTGTAGCACGGTATAGCACCATCTGTCGAGTTGGAAGATACCCGAATTTGGGGGCATCACAATTACCTGCTGCCACCTCCCGAGTAGCCATTGTATACTGCGCCGTCATGTTGAATGTACGGGCTGTTGGTCTTCTTGGATGTGCAGGTCCTCGAATTACCAAGGTTTCGCTACCTGGTCCCTTGTTGCCACTTTCCTTCTCCGTATTTCTCTTCGGACAGTTCTGAACCCAATGATCAGTCGATCCACACGCAAAGTAACCTTGTATCTTCTTCGAATTGGGGCAATTGGGCGACATGTGTCCTTCTTGCCCACAGTTATAGCAAACTCCCTTCTTCTTCAGACAAACTCCAGAATGGTTTTTCCCACACGTTGCACATGGCTCCCTCCCTTGCTTGTTTCCTTCTATCTTGCTACCCGAATGGGTATTCTCTTTCCACTTTCTCTTATTCGGGTTACTACCACCACTGCTTCCACCATCATTTGTCTTCTTCTTCTTATCCTGATGAAATCGAGATGCAGCTTCGCTCCCTCCTTCAGTAATTAACGTTTTCTCCATCAAAGCCGCGAACGTATTGATTTGCAATACCACTACTTTGTTAAATATCCCCGGCTTCAGTCCATTCTCGAATCTTCTCGCCTTCCTCGCCTCTGTGTCCACCTGATGAAGTGCAAATCTAGCCAACTCATTGAATTTGGCAGCGTATTCTGATACCGACATGTTCTCCTGCTTCAATTTTAGAAATTTAACTTCCATCCTAGATTGCATACTCAGCGAAAAGTAGTTCTCAAAGAACAACTCCTTGAATCTTGTCCAAGTTACTACGGCTGTACCAGCCCTCGCTTGATTAGTCTCCCACCAGTAATTGGCTTTTCCCTTCATCAGATATGTTGCAAAAGCTGTCTTTTGCTCTTCTGCAACACACACAATAATGAATGCTTTCTCCATCTCTTTTACCCAAGTCCGGGCTTCAATCGGATCAGTGGTTCCTTTGAATTCAGGCAGTCCCACTGCTTTAAAGTCTTTGAAATTTGACAATCTATCAGCTGGCTGTTCTCTCGCTCTTCCTCTTCCTGCGGGAGCTCTATTCCCCATAGCTTCGGCTATCATATTTGCAAAGTTTTGCATCGGGTCAGCTTGACCTCCTTCATTATTCACCGATTGCTCTTCTCTTTGATTTTGATTATGTCGTCTAGGCATCATGATCTGATTTAAATAAAAATCTTACATTAATTCTTTTTTCTACACAAATTCTTAACACAATAAGAATTCAGCACATAATTCTCATATATAAACGAATATTTATTCAAATAGTTCATAGCACATTTAGTACTTAACACATATTACTATCCCTTTTTAAATCATATCAAGATTAACAACACAACTTTACACAAAACGTTGCAATTCTCCATTTACACATAGTTATTCCCAATTCGTCAAACTTACCACACTTATGAGTTCAGGAACTTGCCATAATTATATGAGTGTATGAACTTATCCTAGTCAGACCTTTGGCGTCCATTCGCCGAGGGGTTCAAAACATTTCATATAATTATGAGTCATTAACTTACCATAAGTATAAGTTTTAAGAACACACAAATTAATCTTAATCTTATATTCATATAGAAAATAAAGATTTCATTCATACAAACATATTTATATTTGCATATGCTTATACATCATTCTCAATATTACATCACTTAATCTCATAAACTTCTACCAAAAGATATTATCACTTATATCTGAGTCATCTACCATCCACTCCCTTCACCAGTCTTGTTTTTGATGGGACACTTATTGAATCCGTGACCCATCCTCCCACATGAATAACACTTCCTCATGTTCGGCTTAGGACAATATAAAGAAATACTTCCTTCCTACTTATAATTGAAGCACACGTTCTTCCACATCATGCATTCTCCCGCGTGAGTCTTTCCACATTTGCTACAGGCTTGCTTCTTCTTCTGGTTTGACTTTTCGGAATTAGGGTTGTCATTGTCCCTCTTTCGCTTATTCTTGTCTTTCTACTGTTTGATTGTTCCTTCAGACGATACACCACCTTCAGTCTTCATCCTTTCCACCTGCGCCTTGAGCTCGTTCCGTTCTTGAGTCATTTTGCGTAACGCTCGTTCTGTCTTCCATAACTCCTCCAAGAGAAATACCTTACTCCGGAGTTCTTGAACTTCTGCAGATAGTTGATTTTATTCTTTAACTTTAGTCGTATTCCCTTTCTCCATCTTATCTTGCTCAGACTCTGCCTCTTCATCACCACTTAGATATATCTCGGGATAATCGTCATGATCGCTCCCCAGATTGACCATTGGTTCATCTTCTCCCACCTTCTCAACTGATTCACTTTGCGCTGACAGCTCGGCTTCTGGCACTGGTGCAACAGCTGCTAGCATCTCCGCACTCATTTGATCTTCTCCAGACATCCTACAATCAGTTTAAACAACTTGATTAGTACTTCACCAGTAAAAACTTCTCACACTATGTGTCCACTTATCTCATTATTGATGCACTTCGGCAATCCCTCACTTAGAACTCTAAATGAGTTTTCTCTATCTCGCGTATAGTTATAATCCTAGGGTTTTCCCCCACCCCACTTAATGTTTATAACCTACAGCTTTGATACCAACTTGTGACACCCCCAAATCTGGGTTACCTGACCCCCGAGTTTGGTGCTCACGATCCACAATATAATAACATCTAACTACCCATTCATATAGAAATAGTAATACATAAGTCATTAATATAGATTGTTAATACAATAGTCCCAGGTCCTCTAACTTTAACATTATAATAGATTATTGATGCTTACGTGAGAAGTCACTCAGTTATACTCAATTATTGCTACTGATGAATTGTTGCATCATATCTCTTATATTATTAATTTATTATTCACAAGATCATCATACATATAATATGTTATATTATTAAATCAATAATTGAGACGACAAGTAATAATATTAAGGATTAATAATTATTGAAAGATTAAATATGTGTTGATTAAAAATAAAATGATTTGTGGTAATATTTATTCAATCCTTGATGTATATAAAGAGTCTATTATGAGACGTTTGTGGTAAATTTGGTTATTCTATGGGGGCCCATATGTCATCATCTAAAAGTCTCTTTCGCCAATAGTAATTACCTTTACCAGACGTCAAACCACTTGTTGTTTCATATTACAGGCGTCGAACCAATTGTCGTTTCACATTACAAGCGTCAAACCAATTTTCGTTTCACATTACAAGCGTCGAACCAATTGTCGTTTCACATTACAGGTGTCGAACCAATTGTCGTTTCACATTACAGGCGTCAAACCACTTGGTGTTTCACATTACAAACGTCAAACCACTTTTCTTTTCACATCACCAGTCGTCAAGCCGCTTGCCTTTTCACATTGCAAGTGCTAAGCTAGAAATCTTCTATAAATAGAGGCCTAGTTATTCATTATTTTTCACGAATTCATTCAAGCTATAGAGAGAGAAAGTATAGAGAATAAGAGAGAAAGAAGAA
The DNA here is from genome assembly GCA_020205615.1 of Panax quinquefolius. NCBI lineage: Eukaryota > Viridiplantae > Streptophyta > Magnoliopsida > Apiales > Araliaceae > Panax > Panax quinquefolius. The sequence continues at coordinate 38,542,106 of CM035167.1, read as the reverse complement.
GAGTATTACATACTACACTACTGCAAAGATTCAATCTCCTACTAATGTAAGGGGTGTTATTTCTTTTGTATTCATGAGGAGAACTTCATTATTTCATTATTTATTATTACATTGGAATAACTTTTGTATATCATGGTTACCATATAATTGGTTAAATTCTTCAATTCTTCTAGTCTTTATTATTACATTGGAAATATCTTGTATGCATGCGTTTTATCTTGGGACTGGTTCGATCGTTATTATTCATTGGAATATCTTCTTATGCATGCGCTTTTCTGTGGGACACGTTTTCGTTATTTATTATTCTGTTGGAATAACCCGCATATGCGGTCTATCGCATGCATGGTGATTTCTTTTGTTATTCCATTATTTATTATACTCAGTTGGTTAAAACTTTGACTTCTATCCTCCATGAAATTAGTGGAATATCCTTGATATGTGCGCTTCATCCAGTATCTTTTCATGAAAATATTCTTCTGAGCATTCTTGAATTTTACTCTACAAAGCAGTATCATGTTGACAATTTCGACGTTATCAGTTCCAAGAAAAATTAATTTTTGAACTTGTTTTATTGAATTCTTATATCATTGTCATCATCCTCATGTTTATATTTTGTTGAAAGTCATCTGTGGCCTGTAGTGCATAGATGGACTTGGTATGATTATGACTAGGGATTATTCGTTATAATCATACCCGTAATGTTACAAATGATGTGGAAAAAGTCTTCATTGGCCTGTAGTACATTGATGAATAGTTTTTGGTATGATTATGGCTATGGATTCTCTTTGGCCGTAGTGCACAGATGAATTATTTTATGGCATGATCGGGAGATTTGATGATGAAAAACACGATTATCTTTGGTAGTAGTGCATGGATAATTCGTGGTCGTGATACTAAAGAATATCCTTGGCCTCGTAGTGCGGGGGTGATTCGATGATGTGGATTATTTATTGTGAAACCCAAATGATAAAAGTGATGAAAACCTTTTAAATCATAAAAGATAGTAGATGTTATTCTCTACTTGACTCTTCTAATGGATTGCTTGTTCCGTTGCAGTTAAACTTCATGTTTGTTATATTTTATCAGTTTAACACTGTTGAAGGCTAATGATAAATTATTCTGCATTATCTTAGTCATAATGTTTCTTACTGGGCTAGTTGAGCTCACCCTTTCTTTTTTCGTTCTCTTCGTGAAATGAGAATATAGTTGGACGACAGTAGGGAGCGGAGTGATGGTCCTAGATGGTGCATTAGTAGTCCTCACTATTCTGTGATATAGTGTGATAATAATTATAATGAGAACTCCTTTTGAGTTTTTATTCTCTCTAGTAGACAATATTTGTATTCAAACTCACAGTTTATGTTTTGTCGTATTGTACACGACAATTGTATTATTAAGTTGTATTTGAATTCTGTACCATGTATCTGGCGACTCAAGATGGGTGATGTATACCTAATTTTGGGGGCGTCACAGTTAGTATCAAAGCTTAGGGATATGATCCCTGGCTAGGATGTGAGAATAGAACTAGGAGGGGAGAGACGGGGAATTCCTTCGCTAGTATGACCTACCTAAGTTTATGTGGTATTTAATTGGTCGGTCAGAATATATGGATAATATGTTACATGTCAATTAACCTTTGTTTTGTGGCAGTATCTGAAAATGACATCCGAGAATGTTGAGAATAGCAATGGAGCACAGGAGACTGTTGATTCTCCATAGATTAATAATCAGGACAATGTGCAACAGGATGGCGATAATCCTCCTATAAACAACAACATTGATCAATTGACGAACGACGGTACATTTAGGAGCTTTTTAGAATTCATGCAACATCAAGCGAAAGAGGCTCCTGTTCATAATGCAGGAGGAAACAATGGCAACCCACGGTTGGTCACCACTAACCAATTCAAGGAGCTGGGACCACCAGAGTTTTTGGGAAAGTCAGAACCACTTAAGGCGGAGACGTGGTTAAAGCAGATCACCAAGATATTTGATGTCTTGGGATACTCTGAGGAGCAAAAGGTTCCCCTTGCAACCTTTATGTTGCGTGAAGAGGCAGATCATTGGTGGGAATCTGTAAAACGTACCCAGCCTAATGCACTCAAGATGTCTCGGGAGAAGTTCCAAGAGATGTTCAATGACAAGTACTTTCCCGAAAGCATTCGTCACATGAAGATGGTGGAATTTATCAAGTTGGAGCAAAATAACATGACCGTGTCGCAGTACGAAGCCAAGTTTGCCAAGTTGTCCCGATTTCCGTCCCACTTGGTTGATAATGAAGAGAGAATGACGCAAATATTTTTAAGAGGTTTGAAGCCAGAGATACGTCAATATCTTATTTCTCATAAACTGTGTTTGTATTCAGATGTTGTAAATAGGGCTCGATTAGTGGGAGCGATAACGAGTCAACGAAAACAAAAGAAGCGGTGGCAAAATGATAATACGGTGATAACAAATCATCAAAGCGGTGACAATAAGCATGGAGGGAATCAACATGCCAGAAATGGTAACCACTTCAGTTGTAATCATGGTCAAAACAATAAGAATGGACATTTCAAGAAGAGGAGATTCAACAATGATGGAAAGACGTCAGCACCTGCACCCGTTGTTAAGGAAGGAGAAAGACCACCTATCATATGTTTCAAATGCGGAGGAGAGGGACACATCAGTCCAAACTGCGTGATGCCGTCCAAAGCATGTTATAATTGTGGAAGAGAAGGTCACTTAGCCCGATTTTGTCGTTCACCAAAGACAAGCTCAGCTAGGATGGAGGCACCAAAGGCCGTCCCAGAAAAGTCAAAGCCGGTAGTTTAAGAGAGAGCGTTTTTTTTTCGTGCTAAGGAACCTGAATAAAATTATCACGGGTATGTTAGTCATAAAGTCTTGTGAAGTCTATACCATGTTAGATACAGGTTCTACTTACTCTTTTATTTCACATAGTTGTGTTCAATGTTTGAAGTTAACTCCGGAGAAGTTAGACTTTGATATATGTGTTTAAACTTAGTTGGGAGAAACCTTCGTTACCTCTACTATTTATAAATCTTATTCAAATCAACACTTTCACGTTACGTGTCGATCTTGTCTCTTTGAAATACTTGCCTTTGATGCGATTTTAGGAATCAATTGGTTAACTACTCATCATACTTTTCGTAAGGTTGTTAGCTTTCATATTCCTAACCAACCTGTTATTCGAATTCAAGTAACCAAACCACTAAAGTCAATCATTGTCATATCAAGCCATAAGTAAAGAGCCCTTATCCTGTCGTTGTTGACTTCCTTGTGTGGAATGCACCGAAGCCAGACTTTCCATAGGAGACGTTATGAATGACGATGGCGAGTTTATAGGTATCAATGTGACGTGTTATCCAAGTCTTGGATGAGAGTCATAGTTTGAATGATATTTCTATTTTTAATAAATTTCCTGACGTATTCTGAAAGACTTTTTAGCCTACCCTAGTGCGTGAAATCGAATTTTGTATTGACCCCAGTACCAAACCCATTTCTAAAAGCCTCAAATATTTCTCCACTCAAAAGGAAATCAACATGCGCCAAAGACGTTGGCTCGAGCTGTTGAAGATTACGATCATACCATGCAATATCATCGTGAAAGTGTGAACGTGGTAGCTGACGTGTTGAGTAGAACATCGTATGCGGTTACAAGTGCGAATATACGAACCCACGTGAAGATAACGAATATACGATTAGAATCGACATTAATCGATAAATTTAAAGCCGCTCAAGATACATACTCAGAGCTGATGAATGTGAAGAAGAAGGTTCAAGAGGATGTTATTCTAAAAACAAGAATCGACGAAGAGAGGAAATCTCAACCCTCGATTTAATTGGCCAATTTGAAATTCTCGATGAAGTAGGAACTGTGGCCTATAGACTCGTTTTACCGCCAAGTATGTTGCGTGTTCGGAGTATTTTTGTTCGTATCGATGTTATGTAAATATTTGGACGAGCCGAACCACATTATTAATTTAGAGCCGGATGAGATAGCGGAAGATTTAACGTATGAAGAGGTTCTTGTTCAAATCTTGGATAAGAAGGATCATATTCGACGCTCAAAGGTTATACCTCAAGAGTTAGAATTTGAAGTGAAGTCAAGGTATCCTCACTTGTTCGGCATACCAGGTACGTACGTAAATTTCGAGGGCAAAATTTCATAAGGAGGGGAGATTGTGAGACCCCAAATTTTATGAATAAAGATTTAAATTTCTCGAAATATTTTTTAAATATTATGTTGTGGATTTGATATAATGTTATAGTTGTGGGTAATATTTATAAATTTTGCAAAGTATGCAAGTTGTTGTATAATATTCGATTGGACGGGGAATATTATTTTTGTCGGGGAATATCCGTACGACGGTACAATCATTGGTGGACCCCACAACAGAATTATTGTCGGATTGAGAAAACGACAAAAATATTTTTATAAAAATAACGGCGGAGGTGTTACCGTTAAAACTGTTGAACTACCCGGTAGTAAAAGTACAGTATACGAGTGGTTGCATAGTAGCACACGATATTGATTATTGATGCTTACGTGAGAAGTCACTCAGTTATACTCAATTATTGCTACAGTAATTGTTGCATCATATCTCTTATATTATTGATTCAATTATTATCACAGTATCATCTGTATAATATGTTATATTATTAAATCAGTAATTGAGACGACAAGTTATAATATTAAGGATTAATAATTGTTGAAAGATTAAACATGTGTTGATTAAAAATAAAATGATTTGTGGTAATATTTATTCAATCCTTGATGTATATAAAGAGTCTATTATGAGACGTTTGTGGTAAATTTGGTTATTCTATGGGGGCCCATATGTCATCATCTAATAGTCCCTTTCACCAATAGTAATTAAATTTACCAGACGTCAAACCACTTGATGTTTCATATTACAAGCATCGAACCAATTGTCGTTTCACATTACAGGCGTCGAACCAATTGTCGTTTCACATTACAGGCGTCGAACCAATTGTCGTTTCACATTACAGGCGTCAAACCACTTGGTGTTTCACATTACAGGCGTCAAACCACTTTTCTTTTCACATCACCTGTCGTCAAGTCGCTTGCCTTTTCACATTGCAAGTGCTAAGCTAGAAATCTTCTATAAATAGAGGCCTAGTTCTTCACTATTTTTAACGAATTCGTTCAAGCTATAGAGAGAGAAATTATAGAGAGAATAAGAGAGAAAGAAGAAGAGTATTCTGTTACTACACTACTGTAGTATTCAATCTCCTACTAATGTAAAGGGTCTTATTTCTTTCGTATTCATGAAGAGAACTTCTGTTATTCCATTATTTATTATTCTGTTGGAATAACCTGTATACGCGGGTTACCCTATACTTGGTGAAATTCTTCTGTTATTCTAGTCTTTATTATTACATTTGGAATATCCATCTCATGCATTTCTACTGGGACCGGGGTTCGCTTTTTATTATTACATTGTTGAATATCCTATCGGTGCGCTTTTACGCATGAATTGGTTCCATTCTTTATTATTACGTTGGAATATATCTTGTGCATGCTTTTTTTTCTGGGACTGGTTCCGTTAATTATTATTCTATTGGAATAACCTGCCTGTGTGGTCTATCGCATGCATGGTGATTTCTTTTGTTATTCCATTCTTTATTATACTCAGTTGGTTAAAACTTTGACTTCTATACTCAATGAAATTAGTGGAATATACTTGATATTTGCGCTTCATCCAGTATCTTTTCATTTAAATATTCTTCTGAGCATTCTTGAATTTTACTCTACAAAGCAGTACCATGTTGACAATTTGGACGTTATCAGTTCCTAGAAAAATTAATTCTTGAACTTGTTTTATTGAATTCTTATATCATTGTCATCATCCTCATGTTTATATTTTGTTGAAAGTCATCTCGTACTGTAGTGCATAGATGGACTTGGTATGATTATGACCAGGGATTATTCGGTATAATCATAACCGTAATGTTACAAATGATGTGGAAAAAGTCTTCATTGGCACCGTAGTGCATTGATGAGCGGTTTTGGTATGATTATGGCTATGGATTCTCTTTGGTCAGTAGTGCATGAGATGAATTGTTTTATGGCATGATCGGGACCGTTGATGAAAACAAGATTATCTTTCGCGTAGTAGTGCATGGATAATTCGTGGTCGTGATACTAAAGAATATCCTTGGCACGTAGAAGTGGAGGGGTGATTCAATGATGTGGATTATTTATTAATTTGAGTCCCAGCCGATAAAAGTGATGAAAAACCTTTTAAATCATAGAAGATAGTAGATGTTATTCTCTACTTGACTCTTCTAATGGATTGCTTGTTCCGTTGCAGTTAAACTTCATGTTTGTTATATTTTATCAGTTTAACATTGTTGAAGGCTAATGATAAATTATTCTGCATTATCTTAGTCATAATATTTCTTACTGGGCTAGTTGAGCTCACCCTTTATTTCACTGTTCTCTTCAAGAAATGAGAATATAGCTGGGACGAGTCGGGGAACGGAGTGATGGTCCTAGATGGTGCATTAGTAGTCCTCACTATTCTATGATATAGTGTGATAATAATTATAATGAGGACTCCTTTTGAGTTTGTATACTCTCTAGTAGACAATATTTGTATTCAAACTCACAGTTTATGTTTTATCGTATTGTACACGACAATTGTATTATTAAGTTGTATTTGAATTCTGTACCATGTATCTGGCGACTCAAGATGGGTGATGTATACCGATCACCCTCTCGAAAGGGTACATCCATCTATATTGAACTAGACCCCCAAAATGAGCTTCATAGGGAAGATGGATTTGCAAATGCTCCATAGAGTGAAAAAAGCCAGGTTGGAATATTTTTCCCAGTTTACACGTGATCTCTATGATGTTCTTCTCAAGTACAGACATGTCCTTCTCATTTAATGACTTTGAACATAAGTCTTTGAAGAAATGACTAAGATCCGTCAAAGCATCCCATATTGGTTTATCAAGCAGATCCCGAAATGCTATAGGCATGAGTCTCTCCATGAACACACGATACGGTCATGACTCTTCATCCCTTGCAATTTCCACCCAGTAACACACCTTGCAATGTTTGACGCATATCCATCTGGTAGTTTCAGAGACTTAACCCATGTGCACACATCTTCAACTTTCTTTTTGGACAATGTGTACCTTGTATGCGGTTTGACAATCTTACCATTAGGAGATTCATAAAGTTCTAATCCAGGACGCTTACAAATATCTTTCATGTCCAAACGTGCCATATCGTTATCTTTTGTCTTCCCTGTAACATTCATCACAGTGTTAAACACATTGTCGAACACATTCTTCTCAATATGCAGCACATCTAGATTATGACGAATCAAATTTGTAGACCAATAAGGCAGTTCCCAAAAGATGCTTCTCCGAACCTAGTTATGAGATTCGCCAAACCCATTGATTATGTTTGTGGCATCAATCTTACCAAATGGGATAACCAGCAATCTCATCACATGATCTCGCATCTTCGTTCTCGACAATCGCGGTGCATGCATATCATTGTCTACTTTCCCTTTCCTGAAGTGTTCTCTATTTCTTCAAAATGGGTGATCTACTGGTAAGAACCAACGACGACAGTCAAACCAACAAGGCTCACGACCTTTTGATAGATTAAACGACTTTGTATTCTCCATACAATACGGACAATCCAACTTCCCGTGCTTACTCCATCCAGCTAACATACCATAAGCTGGGAAGTCACTTATAGTCCACATAACCGCTGCCCTAAGGTTGAAATTTATTTTCGTTGCAACATCCCAAGTATGTACTCCATCCTCCCACAATACCTTCAACTCGTCTATAAGAGGTCTCAAGTAAACATCTAAGATCTTTCCAGGACTCTTAGGACTAGGAACCACGAGTGAAAGAAACAAGTATGGTTGTTTCATACACATCCAAGGAGGCAAATTGTACGGAGTAACAATCACAGGCCAACATGAGTACGGAACAGCTGAGTGGCCAAACGGATTGAAACCATCGGTGGACAATCCAAGCCTCACATTTGTAGGTTCCAATGCAAACCCAGGATGTGCTATGTTGAAATCTTTCCAAGCCTGCCCATCTGCAGGATGATTTAGTTTTCCATCTTTAGCTGAAGATCTTATATGCCAACTCATATGTTCAGCTGTTCTTGAAGACATGTACAATCTTTTTAGCCGATGTGTTATTGGAAAATACCTTAGAATCTTAAACGGTATACTTGATTTTTTTGTAATCACGCCCTCTTTATTAGGCCTAAACTGATCATGACTGCAAAACATGCACCTTGTCATCTGTTCATTTTCCTTATAAAACAACATGCAATCGTTGGGACATGCATCGATCTTTTGGTATCCAAGACCCAACTTCTTCACCATTTTCTTACAAAAGTAATAGTTACCAGGCAATTTCTTACCGTCAGGCAACATACTCTTAATGGCCTTCAAGAGGGACTCAAAACAATCATGGCTCATGTTGTGATCAGCCTTGATGTTTAGTAATGTCGCCACTGCAGATAATGTAGTGTGTTTGGTGCAACCATGCCACAATGGCTCGCTACCCTCTTCTAACAACTTAAAGAAGTCTTTGGCATCAGAATTCATAGGTTGCTCTCTGCCTTGTTCCCAATCAAAATCTAGCCCTGCAATATCATGAACCATTTCATTCATACGATGAGTACTACTGCCCGAATTGTGTACTTCTGTGATGCCACCATCTCTTCTCTGCCCATGTGCCCACCAACATTCTTCGTAATTTCTCATAAACCCATAAACAAGTAAATGATAGTTTATCACGTATCTGTCCATATAATTTACATTCTTACACTTCAGACATGGACATCGTATCTGCGACTTACCATTCATACATTCCGGGTGACTATACGTATAATCCAAAAACACTTGGCAACCAAATTTCTAAATTCACAGTAGCATTTATATCTGGGCACTTGACTTTCGTCGTGCCATCCAACTACGGTCTGAATAGAGGTCCATGATTCCACGGTACCTACTACAGACAATATGAGCTTATTAATCATATGACTTCAGCATACTTGTAATCATATAACTTGAGCATACTTGTAAGCATATGATTAACATTTAAGCATACTTGTAAGCATATGACTAGAGCATACTTGTAACCCTATGACTTGAGCATATGACTTGAGCATACTAGTAAGCACATAAAGAGCTCGTTAATATTATAAATGTTCGCAACTACCCAACCACTAAAAAATTTTTGCCAGAGTCTCCCCTATAATATGGACTAGCCACATGCATGACGACATGTATATATAGTCATTTCTAGGCACCCAAGACACAAACCAAGAGAAATATACAAATTCCCAATATAATAAGACCAACACAATAACGATTGAATGCAAATTAAAGCAGTAAAAAGTTCAGGAGTATACTACAAATTCAGAGTTCCAAAAACTCGCACTTTCATTTTTGCAAGCTTCTATCTTTACTTTACACATGAGCTAAATAATTAATTTACTTCTAATTAGAGCACTAGTCTCTTAGTTCTTTAACTTTAGAGTATGATATTGCTTTTGTTCATTAATATCTTTATGGGTTCGGTGAGAAACTAAGCACGTGTTACTTAGTTTATTTTAGCAGTGAATATCTAACGAAATTGAAGTTATTTTATTTTAGCAATGGAAAACTTCCTAATGGATAGATCTAAAGAATGAACTACAATCTTCATAGTGTCTTAATTGCTTGGATAGCTTGGATACAACAATATATTCTATTATTTTTATTATATTTAGTAATGGAACTAAGTAAATGTTATTTAGTTATATTTTATTTTAATTTAATTATATATATAATTGTATTATATTTAATATGATATTATATTTTAATTTATATTATATTTAAGTCAAATAGTAGGCAACCTTAAAATTTTAAACCAAGTTTATCTCTAAATGTGGTTGATTGATTGTTTTACATTTTTGGTGGCAAACAAGGTCATATCGATACTGAACTGGTCTCATTAATTTTTTGACTTAGTACTATTGACTGCAACAAATTCAATAAACCATTTTCACTTGCAAAGCCACTAACTAGGTGGGCATTCCTACATGGTACAACTCCGCCATACCTAAACACGGAAACAGAACTAGTTGGGCATTTTTGCATAGAGTCTAAATCTCGTAGTACATGAACAAAGGCCTAGTCCCCTACATTTTAATTATCACAAGAAAAGGCTCGATTTTTCTGTTTCCCCAATAAAATAGAATGTTATCGCCACCTCCTAACTGAAAACACCCACACTGCTCTTGTATACTAAAATCACTTCTCCTCCAAATTATTGAAAACATTGCTTTGCTCATTCAAACAGAAACTATCTGAATACAAATTACACAAAGTTATAAATCAAATAAATAGATAATTAGAACTAGGGTAGGTCTACTAATGTCTTAATCCTAATTCAGTATGTGTACTAAATTAACTTAAGAACTAAAACATTACAGTACGAAGAGAAATTTTTATACTAAAACAACTCTCAGCTCAATAATAAATTAGTACACATACTGAATTAGGGTTACCTGTGGCAGCAGCGATGGCAGTGGACAGTGGCGACCAGCGACGACGATCAATTTCTCCCTCCCTCTTCGCTTCTCCCCCTTCTCCCTATTCTGTTCTCCCTCTTTTCTTCTCTCGTCTGCTGAAAGAACGAAATCTTTAGTCTGAATAAGTTTAAGACGATCAGCGACCGCCACCAGCGACCACATGCGGTCGCTGGTTTTTAATGACGTGGACGAGTTAGTTGGTCTTACTTGAATCTACGATCCTTCAAGGTTGGTAAGTAGTGGATGTGTTACTCTTCTCTTTTATGAAGCCCAGACCAACATGAGATCCTCTATTTCTTGGAGTATGGATTGAATTAGTAGAACAGGGTTGGGCTAGTTCTTCCTTCTGTGAGGATTTTACAAATGTAATGCCTGTACTAAAACTTGAAGTATTACTAGTGGTAGCCTATGCATGTTTTGTCAAATGCACTTCTTTGACTAGAGAGTAGGGAGTCCATGGATGATGAGGATTTATTCCATGTAGAGATAGTCTTTTCTAGTTCCTCAATGTTAAAGGTTAGATTGGACTCTCTTTGTGCATTGAGGTCATTGGTCTATTTTAAGATCTCATTCTCAGCCTCAAGCTTGGAGAGAAAGTTAGTACTTAGAAGGGTTGTTTTCAGTTCTTCTTGAACTTTCTTTTTCTCCTCTTGAAGAAGTGAATAATCCTTCAACAAAACTCTGAACCACTTCATGTATTGATGCAGATCAATTGTTATGCCATGCAGTGCAGTTCTCAAATCATTAACGTCTACATCAGGAGAGTTGAAGTCAAATACCTCATCGATACTTACTTCGTGTATGTTGGAGTTTAGTTTGTCCTTTGCATGTTTGGCCATTAGGCACATATTATCGATTTGAGGATCTTCATCATCTCCAAATTCAGAAATTGAGTCATTGTCTGAATCACTCCACGATCCTCCAGCTACAAGGCCTTTGTCTCTCTTCTGAGGCCTTTTGTTGCCTTTCTATTCCTTCTTCGGATGTGATTTTTTCTTTATCTCTTCTCTGAGAGGTTTGTTTCAGTTGGCAATGAAATTGCCATGCTTCTTGCAGTTGTAGCATAGATCATTCATTTGCTCCTGACTGCTGTAGTTGCTGATCTTCTTTGGTTTGCTGGTTTTGCCTTGACGCATGAACCTTTTGAGTCTTTTTACCAGCATTGGAAGATCTTTATCGTCATCTTCATCATAGTCAGAGTCAACTTCAGTGTTGACCTTTGAGGTACTTTCAGTTGCTTTGTGAGCAACACCCTTATCCTTCTTTCTTCCTTCTGATATAGTTTCTGCTCGTTGAGTCAGCTCCAGTTCGTATGTAAGAAGGTTTCCATATAGTTGTTGAAAAGTCATCTCGTGGAGATTTTTTGACTCTTTGATAGCAGTGGTTTTGGCATCCCACCTACTTGGTAAGGCTCTCATGAACTTTATGATTAGATCTTTGTTTGGATAGACCTTCCCATAGGCTCATAGGGAGTTAAGCAGAATGTTGAATCTCTCATAGGTGGCAGTGACGTTTTCACCTTAAACATGAGAAAACATTTCATACTGCTGTGTTAGGAGAGACTGTTTGATTTCTCTTACTTCTTCTGTTCCTTTATGCATGATGAGTAGTTCTTCCCAAACCTCCTTTGTTGTTTTGCTGTTGACCACATTTTCGAATAGATCATCTTCTAATGATTGGAACAAAATGTTCTTAGCCTTCTTGTCGAGTTGAACAGCTCTCTTCTCGTTGTCTGTCCACTCCTCTTTAACTTTGATTTTTATTCTATTTGGATAATCTGTAGTTGGTGCAAGCTTTGTTGGAACATAGGGCCCATTCTGAACAGTCTCAAATAGATCTTCATCTATTGAGTCCATGTATGCTTGCATCCTAACATTCCAGTTTACGAATTTATCTTTGTTGCACATTGGTGGCTTGCTGCCTCCTTCAATCCTTGATTCGCTTGGTAAGTGTTCCATTGGATCTATTTAAGCGTTGTAGGCTATATAATAGAACCTGCTCTGATACCAATTGTTAGTTCCCAGAGGCACAATAGTTATCTAGAAGGGGGGGGGGGTGACTAGATATTTTAAAATTCTTTTCAATTTAGCTTGTTAGTTGATAATGATTAAAACTAAGCGGAATTAATATTTATTTTAATCTCCCTTAAGATATTGAGTTAATGAGAGTGAGGCAATTATAGCAGTTATGGCAGATATGGCAGTTATAGCAAGAATGTAATAGACACAGTCGTTTTAAGTGATTCAGAGCACTTAAAGCTCCTAGTCCACTAAGGATGTCTTATACACTTTCTGAATCACACAGATTCCTTCTAGACCAGCAGTCTAGGAACTTCTTAGTTCACTCTTAAACTCTTCAAGTCTAGCAGACTTGGCTCTTCACAGTTCACTTAGAACTCTTCAAGTCCTTCTGACTTGGAACTCTTACTTCAGTTGATTGGTAGTTGTTGAGTTCTTGATTGTTGCTACTCAGTTGCTCTTAAGCACTTGTTCGATAGAACTAAGTAGCTGAGCAAGCTTTCTCTTTTTCTCAGATCGTAGAGTTGAGCGTTGAGTGTTCATGTGCGTCTTGTTTAATGCTTGCTTACTTCTCTCATCTCCACATGTTCTGCATATATGTGTTCCTTGAAATCTATTCGTTGAAGCCTTTTGTTGAAGCATTAAATGCGTTTGACATTTCTGAGCTTTGATGGAGACTTTTCTGCACATCTTCTGATTTGCATTCTGGCCCACTGACATAGCAATCAGCTTTCTCACCTAACACCTAAAAATGTGTTTTCCTCTGTCCTATGGTCCTTCCCTTAGCTTCTTCAATACGTTTCTTTCGTTGTATACTAAGGATATATGTTGTACTGTTGGGACTTATGAGGACTTCAACATTTAAAACCCATTCCACATTTGTTGGAATTTTTCTCATAACAAAAGGTAGGCCTCGATGCTTCTGACATATGGCAGATGATACTCTACGATCCAGATCGTGATGTCTTATTACCTTGGTGCTTGGTCTGATGCTATCGAACAAGAGCACTACGAATTCTCTTAAGAGACTTGCATACTACGATCTTTAGTTGCTTGTGTTTGCAAGCTCTACGTTTCCGAGGGTACACTACGATCTCTGAGTTGGCTCGGCAAATGTTGGGACCACTCTACGATTTTCGATGAGGTCCTTCAAGGCAAGCACACTATGATCAGCTTGATACACTACGATATATAATCTTAGTTGGGACCATTTTTCGATGCTCTACGTTTCTGCCTTGGCTTCTGTAATCTTGATCAGCTTGATACACTACAATCTATCTATTTCACTTCAATGTAGATCAACCAAACAATTTTGATCAATCACTAAGTCCTTGTACACGTATTTCTCTAAGGACTTTACATATAATCATGAGCATTTATATTTAAACATCAAATCAAAATATGTACTCTCCCAACAGTATGGTCGAGGGTTATGAAGAGAAGTACAAGATTGATACCGAGGGTTTGCTAAGATTTGAGGGACGAATTTGGGTTCCAGCAGTACCAGATATTAAAGACGAAATCTTGACAGAAGCTCATAGCTCAAGATATTCAATCCATCCGGGAAGTATGAAAATGTATCAAGACTTGCGGTTATATTTTTGGTGGCAAAATATGAAAAGAGATGTTTTAGAATGTGTCGCGAAATTCATGACATGTCAAATAGTAAAGGCCGAGCATCAGAGACCAAGCGGATTACTACAACCGTTGGAAATACTAGAATGGAAGTGGGAGCATATCATAATGGATTTTGTGATAGGTCTTCCAACTACTCAGAGAGGATATGATGCGATTTGGGTTTTAAAGATTAGATTCAATCTTGAGTACTTGGCAAAGTTATACGTTCAAGAGATCGGTTCGAGACATGGAGTTCCTATGTCAATTGTGTCAGATAGAGATCCGAGATTCATGTCAAATTTTTGGAAAAAACTACAAGAATGCATGGGAACACAATTGAGAATGAGTATGGCGTACCATCCTCAAACAGATAGCCAAAGCGAACGAACAATCCAAACGTTGGAAGATATGCTTAGAGCATGCATCATGGATTTCAAAGGGAGCTGGGACGATCATCTACCGTTAGTAGAATTCGCCTACAATAACAGTTACCACGCAAGCATTGGCATGCCGCCATACGAAGCATTATACGGTAGAAGATGCAAAACTCCACTATGCTGGGATGAAGTTGGTGAACGCCAACTATTAGGACCAGAACTGGTACAACAGACCGCTCAAATTATCAAACTCATCAGAGCAAGACAGACAGAAGAAGTATGCTGATCAACACATACAAGATCGAGAATTTGAAGTAGGAAATTTCGGTTTCCTAAAAGTTTCTCCTTGGGAGGGGAAAATTTGTTTTGGTAAGAAGGGAAAATTAAGTCCGAGATTTATAGCACCCTTCGAGATGCTGCGAAAAGTTGGAGAAATGGCTTACGAGGTAGGTCTACCTCCAGAATTAGAACATGTTTATAACATTTTCCATGTGTCGGTTCTGCGACCGTATAAACCTGATTACAAACATGTGATCGAGTATGAACTGTTACAGCTTGATAATGACTTGTCTTATGAGGATGTTCCTTTCCAAATAGTTTACAGAAAGGAACAAGTGCTTGGGAATAAGGTGATACCTTTCGTGAAGGTGATATGGATGAACCACAATGCCGAAGAAGCTATGTGGGAACTCGAAGATAAAATGATGAAGAACTACCCTGAGTTATGTGTTTAATTTGTGTCTTCGATTCTTCGGCAGAATCCTTGCAAGAAGGGAAGAATGTGACGAATGAATTAATTGAGTTGTGATTCTGGGGACATAATCCTTATAATGAGGGAAGGATGTAACAATCCATAATTTTATTTGTAATTTCAAATATTTATTTAATGAAATTATTGAATTAAATAAATATTTTTAAATGATGTGTTTGTTGTTAAATAAATAATTCATGAGTTATAAAAAATTAACTTAATTGGATAAAAGAGTGATGAATTAAAGAATTAAATTTATGAGATAATACTCTAATTTAATTATATGATGATTGCTATAATGTTACTTTGATTTAATTTAATAATTAAAGTGATATGTTAATTTATTAAATAAAATTCTAATGAAAATTATATTTTTGTGGTAATTGGTTAAGTGGAGAATTTATTTAATAAAGTCGTAATTAGTTTTATTTAATTAAGATTGGCTATGGAAATCCAAATAAATAATTTGGAATAATAAACTATAATATAAATGAGTTATTAAAATTAATTAATAGAGTTTTAAATGGATTTACCAAACTAGGCTTAAGGAACATTAAGTCTTTATTTTAAAAGTGTTTTGCAAAACAAAGCCTTATGGCTTTTGAATTTGAATTTAATATATATATATATATAATTTTATAACTGATATGTAATTATTATATTTAATAGTACGTTAGTTTATACATTTTGTTTTGGGTTTTTTGCGTTTGTTTTATTTTTACGTAAGGAGTTGGCCTAAGCCTGAGAATAGTGGGAAAGAAGAATAGAGAGAAAGGATAGAAAGAAATAGAGAGAGAGTTGAGAAAAAAAAAGTTATGTGAATTCACTTCTTTATTTTCTAGCAAGGATTATTCAAGCAATTGAAGGTATAATTTCTAAAATTTTAGTTTTATGTATATGAAAGTCTTGTATATAAGAGTTTTATGTTCTTGAGTTTCAAACCTCTGTAATCCAAATTTGATGAATTGTTATTATATAAAGTGTTTGATTGAGTGTATATGTAATTGTGATGTTATAATTAACATCTAGACAAGAATTTGGTAGACTAGATACGTTTAAAAATAAGAAAACTGTTAAAATGCATGTGTGTATATATATGACTTGTGAAAGTCCAAAAACTTATAGTTGGTTGGTGAGCTAGACTGTAAATTGAGTCTTGAATATGTTAATTAATAAAGAAACAAAAAGAAAACAATTTGAATTAGTTAATTTGGTGTAGTAATGAGACTTCTTTGTTGATTTTTGTAAATGATATCAAAAATGAAGTTTGTGGCAAAAGTATGGAATTCAAAGTCTTTAATTTGATTGTAGTTGTTGTTTAATGGTTCTAAATCAGTATATACGTGATGAGTAATGTTTATATGAAGGTTATATCATTTGGGTGTGTGCAAATTGCTGCTTAGTTGATGAATTCGTGATATTTGGGTCTGAGCAAAGTATGAAAATCATCTGCGTAGTTTCATCTCACGCGACCAACAGAGTAGCTGCTTAGTGTTAAAAGCGTAACAAAGCAATTGCGGTATACCATGTATTAGAATAGAAACAGTGAAGTCTGTTGACGATGTAGACTTTAAAAACCCATTGCAACCTAATGTAATGAAATGTTAATGTGATGAACATGTAATAAAGTCACTATAACAGATTTGTATCATGTATGTGATAATTTCAAAGTTGTAAAAAATTAGTAAGTCGTGAAAACTTACGTTGTAATTTATTAAAATCTAGAGTAGGTGACTAAGTGTTGTAATTCTAAAACTTGTGATTCTGAAGTGTGTGTGGTATTAGTTTTGAGGGCCCCAGATCCGGGTCCCAAATCACCGTGAATCTGGTACAATCATTCTATAACAATTACGGAAGATATAAACATAAATTATTTATACATTAAACTTTTCACATTATCCCCAAGGTCGAGTAACCTTCACTTAATACACAATTCATAACCTAATTGACATACAATGTCATTATCATACACTATTGTTACAAATTTTATTCGTACACTAAACCAATGCTGGTATTGTCTTTGACTTTTCTTGTATCCGATGTATTCATCTTAATCTGCAATGTTTATCATGATATAGCAAGGGTGAGAAACAAGTTTGCCCAGCAAGTTTAAGTTCAATAAAAAATATATCATGATTGAAATAATTGAATAACAAGCTGGCTAACATTCTACAATATATACATTGTGAACTAGCATGAACAAATTTTCATAGCTGAACAAACATGAACATGAATAATTGTACCTAGACCAAATGGTAATGAAGGTGATCAACCTTACATACTTGATGAACACATGCAATATGCATAGAGTGCGATTCAACAATTCATAGAAGTGATAATCATCAATGATTAATCACAAGCATATACGTACAATTATAACTCAGGGTTGAGTTAGAGAAAACTTACCTGATCAGTCGATTACTGTTACGCATTTTATTTAGCTTTGTCTGAAGACCTAATATATAAATAATATTGACATACAAATTAAAATAATATCATCACAGTTATAAAATAACATAAACACATTAACACATAACCCTATCAGTCTATACAACACATAAGACATAATATCAAGTCAAACTATTGCAATCTTAGTTGAGTTTAATACAATTCTGACATCCCGATTGCCTAATCGAATAATTATCGAGCCTATTTTCCTTAAGACTCTACTTAAACCGGTTCACAATTATCTTAGATAATTTTATTATTAGTTAAAATAATTTTCACAAGTTCATAATAATTTTCAAGTAATTATTATCCTTTAATATGATTTTTCAATCATTAATATTGTATTTAAATGATTTAAATACCACTTAATTCCTTTATCATTAATATTTATTTAATATCAAATATTAATGAAATACATAACATAATATTATAAATTATTATATAATATCTCAAAGTATTTTTAATACATTATTATTATCTTTATATGATTTTAAAATAATTAAAACCATTATTCAATAATTACCATTAATATTAAAAATGTTAATATTTTTCATAACAAAATATCAAAAGTTATATTTTATAAGCAAAAATATTTTATATTACTTAAATCATTTTTATATGAATTTTAAATTATTAATTATATTTTCCATAATTTATTTAATATATTTATTAAATTAATTAATTATCACTAATATTAATTTGATAATGAAATTCATCACAAAATATTAAAAGTTATTAAAATAACTTATAATATTTTTTATAACATAATATAATTTTAAATGATTTTCTAATATTAAAATCATTTTTAAGTAATATTTTAATATTATAATTAAATAAATTAAATACCATTAGTATTCCAAAAATATTAAATATTAATGAAATATATTCAAAATTATTAAAAACCCATTTTTAAGCTTTAAAATAATTTTTAGGAATTTAATATGAATTTTTAATAATTAGAAACTATTTTTCTCTATTTATTTAATAATATAATTAATTTTGTAAGGAAACTGTCACTAAAGGGCCCTATAGTGAGCAAAACCAAGATCTTCATGTCAGTGTTCGAGTAACCATGTTTGACCAGTGCTAGATTCATGATCTTAAGGATTCTAGACTTGCACAAGTGTTAATCATGTAGTATAAGTGTAATACTACAATAATCAATCAATATCATGGCTAACATATATCTAATCAGCAAGATCTAAGCCTCCCAATTCTTGTCATTGGATGTCTTCATCTCTGGGTTACCCAGAAATGAAGAACAACGCGAGTGTGGTACTTTGGAGCTTCGGCAGTTCAGCAACCCAACACAAAAATTCCTTATGGGCATGGTTTCTAACATTGCCCAACACATTTAGAAGCTTGTATAACACTAAGCAACATAACCCAAATCAAATATCCACTAATACATGCTTAATTCAAAGAATCAATTCACTAAGTAATTTATCAAAAATGAAGATTAGGGATGGGAAGTTATACCTCTATGAATTAATTCAGCTGCAATATATCAATCTACTCACTCTTAACAAACTAATTCTCAACAAATTGTAATGAGGAAGGTGAAGGTCTCATTAGTAGGAGAATGGTTACATAGATTATGTAATTATCTCCCAAATCAAACCAAAGGATTTCAAGAATGTATAATGGTTTGGTGATTCCACTCATGAATCCTACTCCCCATCCACTTATTTCTCTAGGTTGGTTGATTTTGAGATGAATATAGACTAGCTAGCTTTTCACATGGAAATGATGTAGTGGGCTCTAATTATGGGACAAAGCAACTCTCAGCACTTACAAAAAAATGAAAAGCTACAATTGACTTATACCATATATACACATAATATAACCTTTGGTTATAAAATATGTATACACAATTTATTTCATATAACATAGGTTATAATGATTTAAAGGGCATACCATGTATTTCCTAATTACAAGGTATCAAGTAGTGCAAGGTCTAATACATCGTTGGTAAATGAAGCAAGAACTGCCACACACCGCACTAGGTCTTGTGTTTGTTGTTATGTTTCTGATATGCTAACTTGTTGGTACACTATTAGAGCAAGCTTGTAAACTGTTTTAGCAGGAAAATGTAAGCACATGAATGAAGTATGAACAAGTATGATAATGTTAGTACACATGAGGGACACAACACTTATGGTTTTGAAATAAAGATTGTAGTTTCAAAAATGAACTTTGTCACGAACACATAATATGAGCATTCTGACTTTATGAACATGATAATATGGTTGATATTGACATGAAATGTAAGACTAAAGTGAATAAACACACTAGCATACATGATTGAAAGTTAATACTATTTCAAAGATAAGAAATTTAAGACTTTTCAAAGTGAACTTGATTAACACCTTTATCTTGTAAGTTCTGACCATTTGAGCATGCATATGTGGCTTTAATATATGTTGTAAATGCATGAGAGTTATATGTTAAAATACCTTGTATATGCTAAGTTAACTTACTGTAAAATTCAAAGAAAGTTAGAATAAGAAAGCTAATTTCATTAAGTAATGAGTAAGGTATACATGTGTTGTTTATAAACAAGCATGACTACTGAGTATTGTATAACCAAGTTACGAAGCATGATAACCACATGACTTTTCTATTCCTATGTACCATGTAAATTATAAGCTAAAAACTTACAAAGGTAAATTCAAGTATGACATATGTTATGTGTGAAACTCTAGCATGTATGTATATTAAAATATATGTGTACGTAGTGTGTTAGAGTTAGAGTGAAGTCAGGAGAGCAAAGCTCAAACCTGGTTTGGCCAGGGGATAGGGCAGCTGCGCCGTCCCTAAGCCTAGACCATGTGCAACTGCGCCCTCCAGCAGTCTTGCCAAGATTCTGTTTTTGATCTAAAATTCAAGGCATGCTTATATGATTTCTTTTCCTTGTAATATATGACTAATATACCATATAATGTGTTGAGAAGCATGCTATGTGATGACTAGATTCTTGTAAGTGTAGACTCATACTAATTTACACATACTAATTTAATGACCGACTTTGTTAACGTTAGGTCATTTCAACGCAAGTTAATTAGAGCTAGAATTAAATTTTAGCTGAGCAAACAAGCAAGTTTCCTAACTTACACAACATTGGATTTGGTGCAAGTTCTTGAATTTCGTATAATTCATATGTTGAATGCAAGTTTCCTTAACCTTACTCAAATTTATATTGAGCAAGTTTCCATGAACTTCACTCTTTGATTGAGAAAGTTCCTTGAACCATACTTTTATTGTGCAAAGTATCTTAACCTTTGCATTTAATTTATGCAATGGACATGAGTAAGAAAGTTAATCATTTAAGCTTGAACTTCGTTTCCAAGCATTCTATTAAGTGGTTTAATTACCTTACAATTATTCCACATCGATATTATTGATATTTGCACTTAGTTCACTTGAGTTCGTACAGTCTTGGACTTATACATTGTTTAAAGTTCTATAATTCTTGAACTATGTTAGATAGAGTTTGAACCTTTGTTCGGTCAGACACATGTATGAATTTTTATATAAGCTATCCAAACTAATTGATGGTAAGGATTCTTAGACTGAAAGAACAACCGTTTTATGATAGGGGAGTACCTCAAGTATCTAATATAAGATACATAGAACATATTTAAATGTTATACATATACATGGTGTACGCGAGGCTGATCCCCTCAAGTACTATTCTGTAGTTAGTAACCAAAGGGTCAATTAGCTATTGATTCCATTGGAGTGTTATAGTTCAATGTCTACTTGACTAGCAGTTATCCTAAAAGAAATCATTACCTTTGCTTCTAATATTCATATTGTTGAATCCTCCAGATATTTATATTGTTGAATTCATTGTCAGATATTTTCTATTCATCATGATATATCCTTATTGTTGTATTTAAACGTGTTGAGAAAACTTGTTGCTCATCCTTGCTATATCATGAATTATATTATAGCTAAGCCCGAGACCTCAGGAAAGGACAAGGGTAAAGGAAAGATATAGGAGAATTGCGAGGAGCGGAATTTATCTTATGCTTAATTTAAGTTACTGTTATGTAATATGAACCCTAATTACTATTATAGGGTATGTTTGTAAGATGATTTTAAGGTTATTGTATCTTGGGACTAGTAATACCTTTTGAATGAACGATGTACGTTTATTATATTCTACATTTTAGTTATCGTATGTTATTTAAAGGTGAATGTTTGAATTTTATCGTGATGACCGAATCGGGGTCAGAGGACCCGGATTCGGGGGCGTCACAGTAGCTCCCCCTCAACTTGAGTTGTGTTCTTCTGACCTGCTTCGGAAATCCCCTTCTCAGCTTCGGGTAATCCTTTCTCACCAGCTATCTTTCTGTCTTCTTCTTTTAGCACTCCTTCATTGACAAAGATGTACTTCTTGACCAGTTTTCTTCTTGGCTTCCTAGGCTGAGCCATAGCCTCAGCACTTTCTTCAGCTTCAGCTCTAAATGGTTGATCAGCCTGAGTAGCTGTTGCAGCATCTTCCTCAGGAGTGGTGTCCAGTCTGGTCTCTACGATCAGTAGAAACTCTATGATTGAAGAGACAAAGGGCTTCTTTGACTTGTGACTATGTTTTCTCTTCTTAAGCAGCTGAGAGATGGTAGCTCTGTCTTCATCTACCTTGGACTGTTGTTCATTCTTTTTCAAGTTCCTCAGAGTTTCAGTGCCAGAACACTCTTGAGGTACATCAGTGGTTGACCCTTCATCGAGGCTCCTCTGCCATTGGAGCCTTCATTTTTCTTTTACCCTTGCTTTTTCTGATTAAAGCAATGGGTTCTTCCTTGTTGATTTCTTCTTCTTCTTCTTCAGTCTCCTTTACAACTGACATGTTTCCTAGAATACGGGACTCCTTTGCATCACCAGTTCTTCCATTGGACTCAGACATCATCCTGACATTTTCTGCTGGATTTCTTTTCCAGTTCTCAAATAGATGTTGGGTCATTCTATTGTTTGGATTGATGAATTATCCTTCATCATCCCCAATCTTATCTCCCAATGTTGATTGTAGGATGATGCTTATAAATTGCACGTACAGCATCTTTCCAGAGCTCTTTGACTTCTTCGAACTGAGTATCCATTTCCCAATCCAGTCGATGAGTAGGGCTCCATAGTTGAGTTGAATCCCACAACTGATTTATGTCATGAGCTTAAGCTGCACTTCGTTCACAGAGTCATGGTCAGAGCTCTTGCAGCATATGCATTTCCCAACAATGTCAGCCAAAAATTCATACCTTTGGGGGAACTCATTCTTTTTGTACCCTCTGATAGTCGGAAACTTCTTGTGATGCATCTTCTTTAAACCTTCATGAAAATTGATGCCCTTTATGAATGGAAATACTATCGATTTGAAACCTAGGGCTAGGTTTATATCCTCAGCTTTGAGTTTAATTTCCACGTCCTTGAACCTTTTGGTGATGAGATCGTTCTCGATCGTACCATTTCTGTAGAACTGTTTTATCAGCTTAGGTTAGAACCATGTACTTGTACCTAGAGCCTCTTCAAGACCATCTTTCTTTATCAGAGATAAAGTTTTGTGAAATTTGGGATCAGCTTTCTTGAACTAATCAAAACAGAGTCGGTAACCAGTGATGACATTTAAAGCCGCCATTGATCTCTTTGTACTGAGGTTGATTGAGCTTTTTAGAAATTTAGGGTTTCTGCTTGTAGAGAGAGGGAGAACGAGGAATGAGCTTTTTGAACTTCTGATTTCAAAAATATATTTTCAAATTGTACTTGTAACTTCCCTCATTACGATCTGCCAAGTGGGGCATGTGTCAAGTTCTGCTTGGCTCCACGAATTTAACGGATGTGGAATATACTGATTTGCCCTTAGCTCCTCCTGAGCTAATGTATCCTTTGGGAGGACTACGATCGTTGAGGTAGCACTACAGTTGTTGTGGTGGTCTTTACGATCATTGAGTCTGCACTTCGATCGTTGAGTCCACTGCTGAGTTTGCTCTACGAACGTTGTCTGCCCTGGTCCTTGTGATAAATTTTAACTGAGCATTTCTTTGGAATAAAGGTAACTCAAAAAGGGCCAATCTATTAGAGGGATCTAAGGATCAAGTTTGTCCCTGAGGGGCTTGCCAGATAGAGTGCTTCAATTTGTTGAAGATGCTTTCATCACATGATACTTCTTTGTCGTGTCTAGACAACTTTACGATCGTGGACTTTCTTTAGTCATCTCTACGATCTTGAACATAGTCTTTATATCTGCATGGTTAGCATAAACTAGAGCATAAATTTCATGGTTGTAGATTTAGCATGTCTAACTCACTTATCAATTTATTAAATCTGGATTCATCTAAAGCCTTTGTAAAGACATCAGCGAGTTGATTTTCAGTAAGGATATATTGTAAAGTTATGGTTCCATTTTGTACATGATCCCTAATAAAATGATATCTTATTTCTATATGCTTAGTCCTAGAATGCATGACATGATTATGTGTTATTGTTATAGCACTTGTGTTATCACAGTGAACATGTATAGATTTGAATTCAAACCCATAGTCTGCTAGCTGATTTTTTGTAAGACCCAAACTTTTATGAATAGAGATTAATTTTTCTCGACATATATTTTTGAATATTATGGTGTGGATTTGATATAATGTTATATTTGTGGGTATTATTTACAAATTTTGCAAAGTAAGCAAGTGGTTATATAATATTCGATTGGTTGGGGAATATTCGTTTTAATAGGGAATATTCGTACAACGACACAATCATTGGTGGACCCCACAACGAAAGTATTGTCGTGGTTAGAAAATGACAGAATTATCTTCTTATAAAAATAACGGCGAAAGTTTTACCGTTAAACTGTTGAACTACCCGGTGGTAAAAGAAATGCGATGTCGCATGGTTGATAGTAGCCTACAGATTGATTAGTGATGCTTACGTGAGAAGTCACTCAGTTATACTCAATTATTGCTACATTAATTGCTACATAATATCTTTAATATTATTGATTCAATTATTATCACAGTATCATCTGCATAATATTTTATATTATTAAATCAATAATTGACACGACAAAGTTATTCATATTATTATTTGCAATATTGACAATGTCTAGAAGTTCTGTCAAGTAGAGGTGTGGTCACCTAATTGCGCGCCAATAAGGAGAAATCCTTATAAGAAAGCCCCATCTTTCATGAGAACGACCTGGTTGTTAAATATTGTGAGTTATAATATTAATGATGAATAATTTCGTGTTGATTAAAGATGAAATTGATAGCTCCATTGTGTTGGGATTATTAGTGTTAGTAGAAATCAACATCTACTTCGATAATAATGGATGTCTGGAGGTTATATTAACCAATCGGGTAATTAATCGGATAAATAAGTAATTAATTGCTATTAATTCACATGTTTATAACTATTTGTTCACATGTGTGTACTATTGATTCACATGCATGTACTATTAGGGGAGGTGGTGCAAGATTGATAATACTTGCATGACTAAATTAAAAATGGAGGTATAAATGAATGTACTATACTGTAAATATTTTTTCACATGATTGTACTATTGATTCACAAGATGTACTATTAGGGGAGGTGGTGCAAGTTTAATAATACTTGCATGACTAAATTAAAAATGAAGAAAAAGATAAAGGTATTATACTGTAATATTTTGTGCCCCAAAACGTGCAATTATCGAAACTATATTTTCCTATAAATAGAAGCTCATTCTTCTTTCATTCTAACCAATTCACTAAGACTCACAAGAGCATCTATAGAGAGAAAAGTTTTAGAGAGAAAGTTGAATAGAAGTCTATTACCTCACTATTCCAGTATCCAGTCTTCTTCTGAAGTAAGGGATATTATTTTTTTCAGTATTCATAGGAATAATATTGTCTTCCATACTTTGTAGTACGTGAGTAATATTATTTCATCTGATATTCCTGATTATACCCTCATTTTGTTAAAGTATTATTTCTATACTATATGAAATTAGTAGAATATCCTTGAAATTTGTGCTTCATCTAGTATCATTTCACAAGGATATTTTCTACACATTCTTGTTAAATTTTAAGCTTTTCTTGCCGGAGTAATGTCCATGTGTAGTATTCATTTTTATGGTACTATTCACGGGGTACTATTAACAAAGTACTATTCACAGGTACTATTCACAAAGTACTATTCACGAGTACTATTCACAAAGTACTATTCACGGGGTACTATAACCGAAGTACTATTCACGGGGTACTATTAACTCGGGTACTATTCACCCGGGGAATTATTCATGACAAAAATTGATTTCTTTGTTGTCCAAATCATCTTTGATACAATATTATTCTTTAATTTTACTCCACAAAGCAGTATCATGTTGACAATTTGGACATTATTAGATTCTGGATAAATTAAGTTAGAATCTTTAAAAATTTATCATTTGCTTTCTTTTAATTGAATTCTTATACCATTGTCATCATCCTAATGCTTATATTATGATGAAAGTTATCTTTGGCTTACGTGCATAGATGGACTGTTGAATGGTATGAATATGACCAGGGATCATTCGGTATAATCATGACCCATAATGTTATAAATGATGTGGTAAAAGTCCTCATTGGCCCGTAGTGCATTGATGGACAGTTTCTGGTATGATCATGACCATTGGTGAAAACACGAATATCCTTGGCCCGTAGTGCATGGATAATTCGTGGTTGTGATACTATTTATTAAGCTGAGTCTCAGCGATAAAAGTGTTGATAAACTTTTTAAATCATAGAAGATAATAGATATCATGCTCTACTTGACTCTTCTAATGGATTGCTTGTTCCGCTTCAGTTAAACTTGATGTTTATTGTATTTTATCAGTTTAACACTGTTGAAGGCTAACGATAATTTATTCTGCATTATCTTAGTCATAATATTTTTTACTGGGCTAGTTGAGCTCACCGTTTTGCTTTCATTGTTATCTTTAGGAAATGAGAACGTAGCTGGGACTAGTCGGGAAATGGAGTGACGGTCCAGATGTTTGCATTAGTAGTCCTCACTATTCAGTGAAATAGTGTGATAATAATTGTAATGAGGACTTTAGTTGAGTTTGGATACTCTCTACGAGACATTATCCGTTTTAAAACTCTCAGCTACATTTTGTCGTACTGTATAAAAGAAGTTTGTATTTAAATTCTGTACTATGTATTTGGCGACTCAAGATGGGTGATGTATACCTATTTCGGGGGCGTCACAGTTGGTATCAAAGCTTAGGGATATGATCCCTGGCTGAGATGTGAGACAAGAACTAGGAGGGGAGAGACGGGAAATTCCTTCGCTAGTATGACCTACCTAAGTTATTTGGTATTTAATTGGTCGGTTAGAGTATAGGAATAATATGTTAC
This sequence comes from Panax quinquefolius, assembly GCA_020205615.1. Lineage (NCBI taxonomy): Eukaryota > Viridiplantae > Streptophyta > Magnoliopsida > Apiales > Araliaceae > Panax > Panax quinquefolius. The sequence continues at coordinate 38,514,939 of CM035167.1, read as the reverse complement.
ATGTCAATTAACCCTTGTTTTGTGGCAGTATTTGAAAATGGCATCCGAAAATGTTGAGCTAAGCAATGAAGCACATGAGACTGTTGAGTCACCAACGATCAATACCCAGGATAATGTGCAACAGGATGGCAATAATCCTCAAGAAAACAACAACGCTGACCAAATGATGAACGATGGCAAGAACGACTCATGTTCAAAATGCAGGTGGAAACACTGGCAACTCTCAGACGATCACTGCTAAACACCACCTAAGTTTATTGGAGAGCCAAAACCAGTTAAGGTAGAGATGTGGATAAAGCAGATAACCAAGATATTTGATGTCTCGGGATGCTTCGAGGAGCAAAAAGTTCCCTTTGCCACCTATATGTTGCGATGAGAGGCAGATTACTGGTGGGAATCGGTAACGCGTACTCAACCTGTCGTAATGAAGATGTCTTGGGAGAAATTCCAAGAACTGTTCAACGACAAGTACTTTCGTGAAAGTATTCATCACATGAAGGAGGTAGAGTTCATAAAGCTGGAGCAGAACAATATGACCATGTCACAGTACGAAGTTAAGTTTGTCGAGTTGTCCCGGTTTGCGTCCCACTTGGTTGATAATGAGGAGAGAATGACGCGGATGTTTCTAAGAGTTTTGAAACCAGAGATACGTCAATACTTAATTTCTCACAAACTGTGTTTGTATTCAGATGTTTTAAATAGAGCTCAGTTATTAGAGCGCGATAATCAGTTAACCCAACCAAGAGAGAGCAGCCGACAAAATGATAATACAAGTGGTAGCAGTCATCGAAGCTGTGACAACAAACGTGGAGGGAATCAACATGCCAGAAATGGTAACCACTTCGGTGGTAATCATGGCCAAGATAATAGAAGTTGAAATTTCAAGAAGATGAGATTCAACAATGATGGAAAGACGTCATCACCAGCACCTGTTATTAAGGAAGGGGAACGACAACCAATCGTATATTACAAATGCGGAGGGGGGGAGGACATATCAGTCTGAACTGTACGCAGCAATCCAAAGCGTGCTATAATTACGGAAGAGAAGGTCACCTTGCCCGATTTTGTCATGCATCAAATGTCAAGTCCAGCTGGGATGGAGAGCGTTTGTCGTAACCTCCCAAAAAGCGAGGAATCCAAATGAGGTGATCACGGGTAAGCTAATCATAAACTCTAACGAAGTCTATACCTTATTTGATACCGTTTCTACCCATTCTTTTAATTCTCCTACTTGCGCTCAACGTTTAAATTTGACTCCGAAGAAATTAGACTTTGACTTATTTGTTGAAACTCCGTTGGGAGAAACTTTCATTATATCCACTGTTTATAAGTCTTGTTTGATTCAAATTGGTAACCACGCGTTACCTATCGATCTTATCTCCTTAAAAATACTTGCATTTGACGTGATTTTAGGTATTGATTGGTTAACTACTGTGACACCCCCAAATCCGGGTACTTCATTTCCTCCGAATTTAGTGGTCACTATCAAAATAATTACATCTAACTACCAATAATAAAGGATAAAACATTAATAAATAACTTAAACAATAATCTCTCCCATTAAAGGGTTACATTAGAATCTCAAAATAAATCCCAGGTAATCTAACCTTAAAATTATTACATCAGTTTGCGGAATACATTATAAAATAAAACAAGTCTTAAAACTTCAAGCACTTAAATAAACTTTAACTAATTCTCCATCACTTAGACATCTTGCCCTTTCCCTTGCTAGTGGATGGTTTATCACCTCTTTCAACTTTAGCTGCATTGTTTAATTGCAAGTGTGAGCAAACAATTTCTCACTGACATAAAGATAGTATAAAAACAACATGAGAGTGAACAACGAATACTGAATAATAAGGAACATGTTCTACGAATCAAAATAGAAAACAAGTTTGAACTTTAAATATCTGAGGGTCTTATGACCATGAACTATGTCCACGGTGTTTAGGTATTATTACCTTAACCTCAACAGTCATTAGACTGTACAGACTCTTCTTAACGTACTCAGGGGAATCAACCCTTTATACCATGTATTGTGCACAAACATCTAAACGTTACACGTACAAAATCCCCTATGTTAGGGTTGTTCGTCTCAATTTGAATTTAGAATATCCACACTAAAGAAAGTTTAGTTTGGAACTAGCTTATCAGTGTTTCTAGAATTTAGAACACTTATTCAAATTCAATCAATAAAGGTTTAATACAAGAATATATGACTGAACAAGGCTATTAAAGTCAAAGATCAGATATCAACAATATATAACTGAATAAGCATGGTATATATGAAAAGTATTATATTCAAGGAATTAAATAATCTCCTTTGAATCAATGTGTTAGAGCAATATATGTTTTGAATACTAATAACAAGAAATGAGAATGTGAAACTCATTTGATGTAATGAATTAGGTTACATGAGCTTATTCAATCATTCATCAGAATAGAATCAATAGTCTTGCTCAATGACAAAGGTAAGGTTTAGAAACTTGCATAATTATTATAAGAGTAAGGTTAAAGAACTTGCCTTGTTTGTAAGCTACACAAATGTAAAACAATCTCCAATTACCCTACATTTATCATTGAAATCGCAACAACAATTAGTTATATGAATATTAGCTTTCGGGTTTAAACCATCATTTAGGTCATAACCATAACTTAGCATCTAACCATATAGGTTAACACACTTAACGAATCTAAAATCTCACTACGAGCCAACATAACTTAATCATTCACATCTAACATTTGAAAACACCACACTTGGTTTCATTTCATAACTTATTTAACAATTATTTAAAAATCTTTTACACTTTGTATTACAATGCATGACAACCCGTTATTGTAGTTTATATTATGTCTCGACATCTTTAATGTGCATGCTAGACTAACATAAGTCTGATACACATAACTTGCAAAACACGTATAAGTCATCGCTTCTGGGCTCGAGTAACAGACATACAATTCTTACGTATCCCTTACCTTGGTAATGCAAATACAATTGCTTGGTGCTCGACTGCAGAAAACCCAATGGCGTAGGCTCATGATTGGATCAAATGGCCTTGTTCTTAGCTTTTTTTTCCTTGGCACCAATAAGTAGCCTCTTATTTGGGTGTACATGACAGACGCAGCAGACTTGGCATGAATAATAGCCGTTTTTAGCCCAACTAACACGAATTTCACCCACCAAACAGTGAAATTAACATCTACAATTGGTACAAACTATTACAAACATATTTTCTAACATTTACAACCAATTAACACAATTTAACATCAACTAAAACTAGCTTAATTTCTCAAAATTCCATATTTTCATATAAAACTCCATTTTTGAACTTCTTCACAAAAATCAGCACTGTGACTTCGATTCTTGTCTGAATTACTTCGTTCAAATTACATTATTTACGTTTCATAATAGACTAGCGTAAACAAGACTCAATTTACAGTTTAGCATAAGAATTGGCCACTAAAATTGGTGCTATTCACACGCCATATGAAAAATATACACTGTAATACTTTCTTCCTTTTTAATTAAACTGTAATTAGCATACGAATTCTTGTTTACATTCAAACTCAACATCATAACTATATAGAATCTTCATACACAGGTAACATAACAACAATTTACAGAAACTAGAATTCACAGAGTTTACAAATTAAGCCGTAAAACTCATATATATATATATATATATAATCCTAAGGTTTAGAAAATACCTTCACTTAGCTTGTAATCTTTGCTAACCCACTAAATTTGTTTTAGAAAAATTCAAGAACTTCTTCGCAATTCTCTCAAGGTCTCACTCTCAATCTCTTTTCCTCTGTGTTTTCAATATTGTCTAGCCTTAGGAAAACAAATAAGACGCATAGGAAAAATATAAACTGACTCCCACTATCGTCAGGTACAAAACAAATAGGTAGCGTTAATTGAAAAAACAAAAGGCCACAAGGCCATGTTTGGCTAACCACCTATTTTCCAAACCAAATTATTATTATATTATTATATTATATAGTTTTCACTTGTCCCACGTGTAACCATTTTAATAATTTATACTAATAATAATAAAAATCTTATTATCATTACACTTATAATTTAATAAATAATTATATATCCAATTTAATTAATAAATTAGACACACCACTTTATTTATTTTATTTAAATTAAACAATTCATTTAATTTAAAGATTTTTTAAAATATGAAGCAATTGTTTTAATTTAATTACTTCCTTAAATTAAATCCATTAGATAAAATTATCATTATTCAAATTAACACTAATTAATTTAGTTACGAAATTAATTCACCATAATTAATCAATTAATTATTTTCTTCCATAAATAAATTATTTAAAATTTTTATTTAATTCAATAAATATTTAAATTAAATTACAAATTTCTCGATCGTTACATCCTTCCCTCCTTAAAATGATTTTGTCCCCAGAATCACAACTCAAAAAATTTATTCATTACATTCTTCCCTCCTTAACAAGATTCTGTCCCCAGAATCACTATACAAAATCAAGCAAACAACTGAGGATAATACTTCATCATAACGCTTTCAAGTTTCCACATAGCTTCCTCAGCATTGTGGTTCCTCCAGATTACCTTAACAGAATGTATCACCTTATTCCTCAGTACTTGCTCTTTTCTGTCAACAATTTGAACAGGGACTTCTTCATAGGACAAATCTTTCTCCAACTGTAAGGGCTCATATTCTATAACATGCTTATAATCAGGCTTATACGGTCTCAATACCGATACATGGAAAATATTATGAATATGTTCTAACTCCAGAGGTAAAGCTACCTCGTACGCCACTTCGCCAACTCGTCGAAGCACTTCAAAAGGTCCTATAAATCTAGGGTTCAATTTCCTCTTCTTGCCAAATCGAATTTTCCCCTTCTAGGGAGACACTTTCAAGAAAACATAACTACCGACATCGAATTCTCTATTTTATCGATGTTGATCAGCATATTTCTTCTGTCTATCTTGTGCAGTTATCAACCTTGCTCGAATAACCTTGATGATTTCGATGGTTTGTTGCACCAACTCTGGACCCAATAGCTGACGTTCTCCTACCTCATCCCAGCATAACGGAGTTCTACATTTTATGCCGTATAACGCTTCGTAAGGCGGCATGCCAATACTCGCGTGATAACTATTATTATATGAAAATTCAACCAATGGTAAATGATCGTCCAAATTTCCTTTGAAATCCATAATACATGCTCTGAGTATATCTTTTAGTGTTTAGATGGTTCTTTCCCTTTGTCCGTCGGTCTGAGGATGGTACGATGTGCTCATTCTCAGCTGTGTTCCCAAACATTCTTGCAATCGTTTCCAGAAATTTGATGTGAAACGTGAATCTCTGTCTGATACAATGGACACAGGTACACCATGTCTTGAAATTATTTCCTTCACGTACAATTTTGCTAACCGATCTGGGGTAAATCGAATCTTCATCGGCAAAACGTGAGCTGATTCGTCAATCGATCGACAATCACCCAAATAGCATCGTAACTATAATAACCCATATTTATTTTTAAATTAAATATTAATTAATTTTATTGTATACAATTTTATTTAAATTGGAAAAGGTAAATGATTTTTGTTTCCCTCTTTTCTTCCTTGTTTTGTTTGGAAAATTAAATTCTTTTAGTTGGTAATTAAATAACTGATTAAATTACAATTGAGGAAGATAATTCCTTTTGTTAAAGTCTTGTGGTAAAATAATTTGAGAGGGAAGCTACTGGGGGAGATGAGCGAGTCTATTTTGAATGAATATCTGCATCTTTTGATAATTAGGTACGTTCATTCTTTTGATTCCGGGGACGGAATCCTTTTTAAGGGGTAGGTGATGTAATACCCGAAAAAAATAATATTAAATAATAAAAATTATTTTGTTTGAAAGCATATTAATTGGACTTTGTCCATTATTTTGGGTTAAAATAGTTATTTAATTTGTGTGGGCTAATAAATATTAATAAGAGATGGGTAAATTAATTTAGTACAAATTGGGCCTTAAAAATTAATTGGGTTTAATTTATGTGGGTAGTATTAAAATCCTTTTATAATTAGGAGAAATAATAAGATAATAAATAAAACCTAATTCACTTAAACATTTCGCCTGATACGAGTTGGGGAAAAGAAGGAAGAAGCGGCATCATAGTAGCATAAAGAAGAGAACATGAGGCTTTTATTTCGGTACTAATTAATACCTTTTCGGTGAGAAATTGATTTAATGTTAAAGCATCTTGCATATTGAGGGCATACATCATAGATATTTGAGAATGATGGGTATTAATTTATATATTAATATAGTGAATCTGCAGAGTGCTTGGTTTTGGTTTTGTAGTATATTGATATGTATATATATATATGCATAAATTGAATATGGTATAAATTCATTGAATGAGAAAGGTAGGCCATTGAATGATAATATATTAATTAGGATGACTTACTGCAATCTTTAATTCATCATGTACAGATTGGTAAACCAAATTAATAGTATTAGATTTTAATAATTTATTTATTTATTTTGCCATAAAGCTTATTAATCGAATTGGTAAATTTAATTGAAAGTTGTGTATATGAATTTGAATTAATTAATTTTGTTTACATAGTTATAAAAAGTTTTAATAATAAATTTAATAGTATTATGTTATTAACGATTGGATTGTAATAAAATTTTATTAAATTATTTAAATTGAACGGAAAGAATTTAAAGAGTTATACTTAGTACATAAATTTTGGAGTATTAATAATTGATAAAAGGCGATGATTAAAGGCATATTAAATAGATTATGAATTATTTTGGAATTAGTAGTTTGGATTGTTTTTAATTTGGGGTGAATATGTTTAGGTTGCGAATAACGTTTCGTATTTGATATCGTTGGCATTTGAGGGTAAGATTTGGTAGAGTGTGCTATAAATGGTTTGGAAGTATCAGGTACGGATTCCGTACTCTTTCCACGATACTCTTATTAAATTTGATTTGTTCGTTTGTTTCCTTATTTCGAATTCTATTATGATTTCATATAATTGTTTCTTGTGAAATAAATATATTAGTTTCATTTTAGAGTTGATACGTATGACTCGTATTTGTACTCTTTGAATTAGGTTATCATGTTTAGTATTATTTATTTTGATAATTGTAGAGCGGTTCATGTTACTACATTCCTTTTGAAACCTTGTGACTATAATTGGATTCGGTTCAACATGTACATATAGAACCCTTTTGTTGGTATTATGTCGCATGTGTTGTGACATGATATTTTTGTTAGAATATACCGCATAAAATATACGAGCTATAACCACGTGGGGTACCCACAGCACGTCGTCTTGGCACGAGAGACGTGACACTTTAAAATGGTGGTGTGATTAGTCCACGGTGTCTCCATTTTGGGCTCCGGAGGAAGTGGGCCATTTGGTGTTTTTTTGTGGGAGGCGTATAGATTAACCCTAGTTTTCTGTTCTGTGGATTTGTGATGTTGTGCCAAACACACATATCCGATTTACATACATTTGAATTCGCGGTCCAATGTGTGATTTGCCTGTGTGGCATTATTTTGGTAGCCTGTGTGGCATTATTTTGACTTGTCTGTGTGGCATTATTTTGACTTGCTTGTGTGGCAACATATATTTCTGAGCTCATTCGGTATAAAATAACTCCAGCCATTTGTTTCAAATTTTATTATTTTATTCGATTAGTTTTGTTGGTTTTCGCATTCGATTCAAGTCATTGAGTTAGTTACTTCAGTTCGTTATTTCTTTATTCTTTTATTGGTTTCGTCAATTATGTTGATTCAGATATATTCATTACGTTGATTTAGATATATTCCATTCAGATCTTTGGATATTATATTTTTGTTCGTATTTGCACTTGAGGCTTTGTTCAGTGTTTTGTCTCAGTTGTTTTCGTATATCAGTTGTATATCTTTTGTATATTTGTATCCGTACTGGGCAATTGGCTCATGCTGTGTTTTTCTTCCCAAGGTTTTTTGCAGGGTGCTTGAGGCTAGTGTGATGAGATTTTTGCCTTTGACCATTTAGGTTGATTCGAATTTTAAGTTTTGATTATTTTGACTCAATTTGGAGAATTGTACTTATTACTTTATTAATGGATCACCACTATTAAAATTTTGAGGTTGTTAGTGTTCTATTTATATATTTTGAGGTTTGTTGTGCTTTGCACGTGACCTCCCCTTCCTTTTCGGGAAGGGGGTGTTACAGTAACCTTGTTGGGTCGTTGGAAGACCTACCACAAAATCCATTGTGATATGCCGCCCCTTCCATTCTGGTATCTCTAACGGTTGCAATAATCCTCTTGGTCTTTGATGGTCAGCTTTAACTTTCTAACACGTTAAGCATTTCGCCACACACTCAGCCACATCCTTCTTCATATTCGACCACCAAAAATGATGTCTAAGATCCTGGTACATTTTCGTACTTCCAGGGTGAATCGAATATCTTGAGTTGTGAGCTTCACTCAGAACTTCCTCTTTCACTTCCGGTACTGGCAGAACCCAAATTCTTCCTTCGAACCGAAGTAAACCTTCCGAATCGATTTTGAATTTGTTTTCCTCACCTCCAGATATCTTCTGTTTTATCTTTTCACATTCTTCATCATGAAGTTGTGCATTCTTCACTTTATCTACCAATTTTGAATTATTTCCTATCTGGAACAACTTTTCATCGGATTCTGTCGGATATTTAATTTCCAACTCCATCTTAGCCATTTCCGACACTAGCTTCTCTTGAGCAGTCAACATCATTAACTTCTCTCGTCCCTTCCTACTTAAGGCATCATCAACAACATTCGCTTTTCCGGGATGATAGAAAATCTCGCAGTTAAAGTCTTTGATTAGTTCCAACCATCTTCTTTGTCGCATGTTTAAATCTTTTTGTGTAAAGATATACTTCAGACTTTTATGGTTAGTATATATCTCACACCTCTCTCCGTAAAGATAATGTCTCCAAATCTTCAGGGCAAACAGTACCGCAGCCAATTCTATGTCATGAGTCGGATACCCCTTCTCATAATCTTTTAATTGACGTGATGCATACGCAATAACTATGTCGTTCTGCATAAGCACACAACCTAGTCCTTTATGCGATGCGTCACTATACACTACAAAATTCACTGTATCATCAGGCAATGACAACACATGTGTTGTACTTAAACTCTTCTACAATTCATGAAAACTTTCCTCACACTTCTCCGTCCAAACAAACTTAACCGCCTTCCTGGTTAAATTCGTCAATGGGGTCGCGATCTTGGAAAAGTCCTGAATAAAACGCCTATAGTAACCTGCCAACCCTAAGAAACTCCTTATCTCTGACGGTGTCTTTGGCTGATCCTTGTTTACTACAGCTTCAACTTTTGATGGATCTACCAAAATTCTGTCTTTATCAATAACATGCCCGAGAAACTGTACACGTTCCATCCAAAACTAACATTTTGAAACTTTTGCGTACAACTTCTCTTTTCTCAATGTCTCCAACGTCACTTTTAAGTGTTCAACATGTTCTTCCTTGGTCTTAGAATACACCAGGATATCATCAATAAACACCACCACAAATTTGTCTAGGAATGGTTTAAACACCATGTTTATCAAATCCATGAACGCTGCAGGTGCATTAGTTAAACCAAATGATATAACCAGAAACTCGTAATGACCATACCGAGTTCTGAATGCCATCTTTGGTACGTCTTCTGGCCTCACCTTCAACAGATGATAACCACTCCTTAAGTCTATCTTTGAAAAATATCTCGCATCCTTCAGTTGATCAAACATGTCGTCGATTCTTGGTAACAAGAACTTATTTTTAATCGTGACCTTATTCAATTCTCTGTAATCAATGCAGAGCCGCATCGATCCATCTTTCTTCTTCATAAATAACACTGGCACTCCCCATGGCGATACACTCGGCTGGATATACTTTTTGTCAAGCAATTCTTGCAGTTGCACCATCAACTCTTTCGTCTCTACCGGGGCCATTCTGTATGGTGCCTTAGATATCGGACCTGTTCCTGGTACTAAATCAATCACTAACTTAATTTGTCGATCTGGCGGAAGACCCGGCAAATCATCTGGAAATACGTCTGCAAAATCTCTTATGATCGGTATCTCTTTTACCTTTGCACTTTTCTGTTGTGTATCAACTGTGTAGGCTAAGTATCCTACACATCCTTGTCTTAACAACTTCTTGGCTTCCATCACCGTCAGACAACTTGCTTGTCGAGGTGATTTGCTGCCAGAGAACACAACCTTTGACGGGGTCATATGGTTAACACATTTTCTTTGGCAATCAATCACTGCTCCGTGATTGAATAACCAATCCATTCCCAGTATAACATCAAACTCCCCCAGTCTAATTAGTATCAAGTCTACCCTCATCTCTTGACCCTTTATAACCACTTTACAATTCTTATATATGAACCTAACGGGAATCACTTCCTTATTCGCAATCTCTATGCTCAAGGGATAATCTAATTCTTCCTGAGGCAAATCTAAGTTTTGAGCAAATTTATCGGATATAAATGAACAAGTTGCACCCGAATCAAACAGTACATAAGCATTAATACCATTAATCGGAATGATACCTGGCACCACATCCTTAGACTGAATAGCATCCTGCACGGTCATATTGAAAGTTCTCGCAGTAGGTCGACTTGACTGAGCTGGTCTTGTTATAGTCAATGCACGACCACCATTGTTGTTTCCTTTTCCTCCACTTGCACTCCCCGCTGGCTTTTTAGGACAATCACGAGTCATGTGATCCTTTGAATCGCAGGTAAAACATGCTCCTTTGATTGGACTGAAACAGTTCGGTGCAATGTGTCCCTCTTGACCACAGTTGAAACACACCCGCTTTCCCTTCAAACATACAAAAGTATGGTTCTTTCCACAAGTAGCACAAGCTTCAAACTTTTTCTTCTGCTAACTTCCCTGCTGTCCTCCCATAGTCGAATTCTCGTTCCACTTCCTCTTCTGATTGTTACTTCCAACATTACTCCCACCAGCCTTATTCTCCCTATCATTATTCCTCTTTTTCTGTTCTTGGTTGTATTTGGTCAAGGCATCGCTTCCACCTTCCGCGATAATTTCCTTTTCTAGTACAGCCGCAAATGTATTTAATTGGAACATTGAAACTTTTCTATACAGCCAGGGTGTTAATCCTTGTTCGAACCTTCTCGCCTTACACTCATCCGTATTGACTTGATAAGTGGCAAACCTTGCCAACTCGTTAAACTTCGCAGCATATTCTGGCACCGTCATAGTTCCTTGCTTAAGCTCAAGAAATTGCACCTCCAACTAGTTCCGAGAACTCGCTGGAAAGTACATTTCAAAGAACATCTCCTTAAATCTATCCCTCGCTACCACTCCAAGTCCTCCACAAACTTTATTTGCTTGCCACCAGTAGCTAGCTTCGAACTTAAGCATAAACGTCATGAATGCAGTCTTCTGATCTTCGTTAACTCTAGCAACGTCAAACACCTTCTCCATTTCCATGATCCAGGCTTGGGCTTCCACTGGATTCATAGACCCTTGAAACTCTGGCGGTCCAACCGCTTTGAATTCCTTGAAAGTCGTAACTTGAGCTTGCGATTGATTCGCAAGTGCACCCGTCAACAAAGCTTCCAATTGCTGAACTGGATTAACGCTGATCTCATTGTTATTGTTAGTAGACCCCTCAGGAGGTGCTTATTGACATGGTTGTCTTCTTCTAGTAGGTATTTTCTGTTAAGATATATGCTTATTAGCTCATTACTCAACTTCTTGGGTATTTAAAGTTTAACTTAAACATTTCAAGATTGAAGCTTTAACACATAACATTTCAAATAAACTCTAATATTTTATTCATTCATAAAGTTTTAAACATACTAAAGATAGCATATATGCTATAAACATCCACTTTCCTGAACTAAACCAGTTTCAGGATTACATACTCATACTATCCCATTATTTATCTCAAAATAAGGGATTTAAAACTTTATTTAGTCACATAATTAACTACATATTATTATCATCACTCTTATTTTCTATCTATTCATATTAAGACGTCGTAAAGCTTCTCGACATTCCTCTTCCATGATGTGATATACAGTCCTACGATCCATCACGACCATAGTGAGTCTTCAAATTGAGGTGGGTAATAATGAACTCGATCCTGGGCCCTATCAATCGCCGAATTAAAAGCATAATCTATCTCCTTCATCTTGGCTTTCTTCACTTGGACCTTAGCCTTAGCACGGTCTGCATGTTGAGTTTCCTTCATACAAGCATCCTCCGCTCTTGTCCGCTTAGATGACTCCTCTTTGAAGTCATCTTTCAGCTTCTCCGCGTTAGTCTTCATCTTCTCGTTCACTGTCAACATGACTTCATGTTGACCCTTAGTGTGAACTAGATCCCATTCCGTGTTTCCATGTTTTGAATAAAGTTCCTGAATCTCTACCTCCTTCTGTTCCAATGCAACGTGATGCATCTCAACCATCTCCTTCAGCTCCTCAACATTATCTTGTAACTCTATATTGCGGTCATACAGAGCATCATACATCTCAGCCGATACGGAGTAAGGTGGAAACTCTAGGTACCTGAGGTATCACCTCCCTAGCTGGACTGGACCCTCCTTCGTTAGACATCCTGTCAACAAAATATTTTAAGTTTTTACTTAACATTATCGATACTCGTGAGTACATAAGTTATTAACACATAGCACATAATGTCTTTTATTGTGTAGTTACAATGGATGCCTTAATCCATTCCTTAAAACCTGATAAGAGTTAATCACCTCTATGTTTTCTGACTTTTTAAAGGCTACTTCCTAAGGTTTCCCGACCTAAGGTTCATAACCTAAGGTTGCTTTGATACCAACCTGTGACACCCCCAAATCCGGGTACTTCATTTCCTCCGAATTTGGTGCTCACTATCAAAATAATTACATCTAACTACCCACAATAAAGGAAAAAACATTAATAAATAACTTAGACAATAATCTCTCCCATTATAATCTCAAAATAAATCCCAGGTAATCTAACCTTAAAATTATTACATCAATTTGCGGAATACATTATAAAATAAAACAAGTCTTTAATCTTCAAGCATTTAAATAAACTTTAACTAATTCTCCATCACTTACACATCTTGCCCTTTCCCTTGCTAGTAGATGGATCATCACCTCTTTCAACTTTAGCTGCATTGTTTAATTACAAGAGTGAGCAAACAATTGCTCACTGACATAAAGATAGTATAAAAACAACATGAGAGTGAACAACGAATACTGAATAATAAGGAACTTGTTCTACGAATCAAAATAGAAAACAAGTTTGAACTTTAAATATCTGAGGGTCTTATGACCACTAACTATGTCCATGGTGCTTAGGTATTATTACCTTAACCTCAACAATCATTAGATTGTACAGACTCTTCTAAACGTCTTCAGGGGGATCAACCCTTTGTACCATGTATTGTGCACAAATATCTAAACGTTACACGTACAAAATCCCCTATGTTAGGGTTGTTCGTCTCAGTTTGAATTTAGAATTTCCGCACTAAAGAAAGTTTAGTTTGGAACTAGCTTATCAGTGTTTCTAGAATTTTAGAACACTTATTCAAATTCAATCAATAAAGGTTTAATAAAAGAATGTATAACTAAACATGGATATCAAAGTCAAAGATCGGATATCAACAATATATAACTAAATATGCATGATATATATGCAAAGTATTATATTCAAGGAATTAAACAATCTCCTTTGAATTAATGTGTTAGAATAATATATGTTTTGAATACTAATAACAAGAAATGAGAATGTGAAACTCATTCGATGTAAAGAATTAGGTTACATGAGCTTATTAAATCATTCATCAGAATAGAATCAATAGTCTTGCTCAATGACAAAGGTAAGGTTTAGAAACTTGCACAATTATTATAAGAGTAAGGTTAAAGAACTTACCTTGTTTGTAAGCTACACAAATGTAAAATAATCTCCAATTACCCTACATTTATCATTGAAATCGCAACAACAATTAGTTATATGAATATTAGTTTTCGGGTTTAAACCATCATTTAGGTCATAACCTTAACTTAGCATCTAACCATATATGTTAACACACTTAACGAATCTGAAATCTCAATATGAGCCAACATAACTTAATCATTCACCTCTAACTTTGAAAACACAACACTTGGTTTCATTTTATAACTTATTTAACAATTATTTAAAATTCTTTTACACTTTGTATTACTGTGACACCCCCAAATCCGGGCACTTCAATCCCACAGATTTGGTGTTCACTGTGTAATTAAATCATAACTAACTACCCATTTTCAAAGGATAAGATTAAACTCAAAAGTTTAAAATAATCAATCTCCCATTAAAGGGTTACATAATCTAAAGTAAATCTCAGGTCATCTAACCTTTATTACAATCATCATCGGAAAATTAAAACTTGATCATAATTAATTCTATTACATAAGCTTCATAAATAAAAAGATAAATTAAAGTTGTCGTCAAATCAAGCACTTTATCATTGCCCTTGCTTGTAGAAAACTCTTCAAACTTCTTAACTTCATCTACATTATTTTGTGCAAGAGTGAGCAAACAATTTCCCACAAGAAGGATAATATACAAGAACAGTTTATGAATCATAATTCACTGAGTTCTCAATGGTAAAGTATTCTTACCAAAATAATAAAATATAATTCAACAACTATCAGTTCAAAGGAATAATGAACATGAAATTAACAATAGATATCAACATCAAAGAATACACTGAGGGTCACAAGACCACGAACTATACTCTAGGTTTCAAATATTTCTACTTTAACCTTTAATAGTCTAAAAGACTATAATCATCATCTATGTCCTAGGTTAACAGATGTTTCTAGTGTAACCTTTAACAGTCTAAAGGACTACATGGACCATCATTCCGTACTCCAGGTGATCAGCCCTTTGTACTATGCATTGCGCAAACATTTTAATGCTAATGCGTATTTCTAAAATAATCCCCTAATAATAGGGTTGTTCATCTCAGCGTAGATTATCAGGTTTCGAACCAAAATGAAGTTTGGTTGGGAATTAGCTTCCAAGGAATTCTAGATCTTTAGAATGTTCATCAACCAAGTACTAGTTTAATCAGATAGAAACAAATAACCATTCAAGAGTTTGATTATAATATCTTCATGAACAAGGTAAATCGACGAATCAATAAGAGCTGGAGTATTAACAATATCTAAATTGAACAAATGTTATCATCGACAACATGCTTTCAAAATTTGTGTGTCCATATGCAAACCAAAGGAAGTTTGTTTTTGTGACGGCCCCGAATTCGAGTTCCCAAATCACTGCGGATCCGGTTTGATCATTCTATACAACTATTACTATTTGCAGAAGATATAAACATAAATTGTTTATACATTAAACTTATACACTATTCCCCAAGGTCGAGTAACCTTAACTTAATACACAATACATAACTTATTTAATACATAACATTATTATCATACAGCACTATTACAAAACTAATTTTACACGTAAACTAAAGTTGGAACTGTCTTGGACCTTTCTTTGTATCTGACGCATTCGTCTTAATCTGCAATGTTTTATAATGATATAGCAAGGGTGAACATAAGATTGCCCAACAAGTTTAAATTCAAAAATATAACGATATATCATGATTGAAATGATTTGAATAATTGGCTGGCTATAATTCAACAATATAATTGTGAACTAGCAGGAACAATTTTATGACTGAACAAGTATTATACATGAACAAATATATCTGAAACAACTGGTAATGAAGGTGATCAGCCTTTCATACCTGGCTTATACATGCAATATGCACAGAGTACAATTCATGGCAACCAGCAATGATTAACCATAAGCTTATCCGAATAAAACAACTCTGACTAGAGTTAAGTAAAAACAAACTTGCCTGAACCGTTGATTACCGCAATGCAATTTATAACTCTTTATCCGAAGACCTAATATTAGTAATATAGATCTCCAATATTAGAATAATATCATCACAATATAATACTATAATATATATATATAGAATAACCTAAACACATAACACATGACACATAACCCTATCAGTCTATAACACACATAAGACTCGGTATCAAGTCAAACTATTGCAGTCTAAGTTGAACCCAACACAAACCTGACATCCTGACGGTCTAGTCGGACAATTATCAAGTCTAAGTTCAATTAAACTCTGACTTAACACTTACCAATTATCTTAAATAATGTTATTAACAGTTAAAACATTTATCGAAGTCTCGTAATATTTTCAATCATTAAAAACGTATTTAAATAATATAAATACCACATAATTCTTTTATCATTAATATTTATTTATTATCAAATATTAATGAAATACATATCATAATATTATAATATATTTATAATATCACAAAGTATTTTAATACTTTAAAATCACCTTTATATAATTTTTAAACAATTAAATTCATTATCCAATAATTGCTATTAATATTAAAATATTAATATTTTCATGACAAAATATCAAAAGTTAAATTTTATAACTTCAAATATTTTTATAATACTTAAATCATATTTATATGATTTATAAACCATTAATTTATTTTTCCATAATTTATTTAATATATTTATTAAATAAACTAATTATCATTAATATTAATTAATTAATGAAATTCATCCTAAAATATTAAAAGTCACTTAAAATAACTTAAAATATTTTATTATAACATAATATTATTTTTTTATGATTTTTCATGTATTTAAATCAATTATTTAATATTATAATTAAATAAATTAAATACCATTTGTAGACACTCGAAATTTTTCATCTTCTATTATACTAACATTCTTTGGAGGATGATTTTGTCTTTAAGAGGAACCACGAAAGACAATCCAAATCAATCTAGATACTACTAGGAAGTTCAAGATCAACCCCAGATCACACTCAGAGTAATAGATTCAACCTCGGATGTAACCGAAGGTAGTCATGCAGATCCAATATCGGAACACACTTTGGAGAAGACCGATTAATCTCTTGAGTTAACCCCGAGGTATCCGGATCTCGGCCCCAACCATGGAATAGCCACCAACCTTGGTGATAACCCCGAGGATGCGATTACGGCGATAACCCGAAATGCTTGTTTCAAATGCGACCAACTTCAATCTGGCGCACAACGAGATACACCGCACCAACCCTAAGAATGAAATTGGGAAGATGATACATACTCGAAAGGTGACAATGAGGACCTTCAACAATTGCGGTAGTCCAATCTCGGTGAAGTCTCGAGCAACGTCTCATGATCAAATTAATCCCGCGATAATAACCGGTGAGGGGCAACATCGTCATCTCGTCAACACGATGCCACGTCACATCTCTACGCAACAATGGCCCACAAGACTAACCAATCCCGAGTGACTATTGTGCGGGGTAACGGATGAAAGTTGAAGCTTGAAGACCGGAGGGCATCGTCCCATCTTCAATGACTTCGTACAAACTCTAATCCCATGCCATCGTACAACTTTCGACAACGGCGGTCCGAAATAGGTCTTGTATACCTCAAACGAATTCCCGGATTGCACTTCTGAAAGTTTCAGTGGACATTACAGTACTTGAGTGCACGTACTTCGAGACGACCCGACCCGAAAACCCCGGGCCCACCTGAGTTGCCTCTGGTACACCTGCGGCTAAAATGCCTATAAATAGAGGGCTTGTGCTGCCCATTTTGCAAGAGAAAAAGGCGAGGAAGCCCTGCCCAATTTGATCTGCACTCACCCCATGCGGTGTACTTTCCCCTTTTAAACACCTGTGAGCTCATATATAGCCCTTTTGTACCTACAAAAGTCAGTGTTTACCCACTCTAAAGATATAGAAGTTTTCTTTAGCAGTCAGCTGTAAGCCTTTTCACACACTTTAGAGTCTTTCTCTTAATCTTTGCACACACCCTTCTGCACGTTGAGAGTCGTGTTGCTTGCTTTTGCCTGGACTTCGGTCCGTGGTTTCATTTTCAGTCTGTATATATATATATATATATATATATATATATATATATATATATATATATTTACATATATATTGACAAACATTATCGAGTTATACCTCGATTGAGCCTGACTTTAGTCCGGAGGCGTTTATTTGCTTTTATATATATATATATATATATATATATATATATATATATATATATATATATATATATATATTAAGCGTATGTGTCGACTTTGTTCGATGAGCCTAGACTTCGGTCTAGTGCGTTTACTCACTTTTGTATATATATATATATATATGAACTGTGGTCGGACTTTGTTCGATGAGCCTGAATTTTACATCCGGTGCGTTTATTGCTTATATATATTTCGTCCCACCTGGAGTTTACTTCGTGGTGGTTGATCGCTTTTATAGCTTTCTTTACGTTTCGTCCTGCCTGGAGTTTACTTCGTGGCAGTTGATCGCTTTGTACCACTTTATTTTCATTTTGTCCCGCCTGGAGTTTCCTTCGTGGCGGTTGACCGTATTTAGAGCTTTATTTACATTTCGTCCCGCCTGGAGTTTCCTCCGTGGCGGTTGATAGCTTTTAACAGCTTTATTTACATTTCTGATCCCCCATGGAGGTGCTTCGTGGTTGGTGATCATGTCTGTGTATATATATTCTGACTTTTATATATATACCGCTTACGCTTTCATACAAATTGTGGTATCTTGTGCGCTTAGGAATCATGTGATCCTGATTTGACTATTGGATCTAGATTCGGTTCCGTGATGGACATTTTAGTTTGTAGGCGACTTTGTAAATTATTCTACGGTGTCTCGAATTTCCTCGGATGGTTTCCATACCCATGAGGAAGTCGACATTATTTTGTATATTATTTTTAAATACGGATACCTCGCATTCGTAAAATAAAATCAATCAAGCCGAACACTTAATAAAATGGGAGTGTAAAAGGTCTCAATTACTATTGAGCATCAGGGTTTGAAAAACCTTTTTTTTATAAAACATCATTGCTATACCTTGTTAAAAACTGAATTTTTACATAAATTCAAACCTTGTGTATATAGGTTCGAACGAGGCCTGGCACTACTTCCAAATAACAAGACATTAACCCACACACACACACATTCAGGATAATAGTTTCTTGAAAAAGAGGTGGGCCATCGTAGTAACACGGATGTCGGGGCGCCTAACACCTTCCCACCAAGATAACCAAGTCCCCGGACCCTAATGAATCTCGGTTTCACCAACAGTTTTATGATGTCACATCATCGGGTCAATGTGCAAACCTTTTCTCGGTTGTGTTGGTACAACCATTTAAAAAAACCAATGGCGACTCTTAACAGTCCATCGTCGACATTATACATGTCAGACATTTTTCACTTGTTTTTTCAAATAAATCTCACCTAAAATGAGAACACCAAAGAACAAGTAACGGAAAGGGACATCTAAAAATCCCAACGTCGACAGGTGGCAACTCTGCTGGGGATTCCAGTAAGAGGACTTAAGCTGCTATCACAATCTTTTCAAAACTGTTATCTGCTTGTGTGTGGATGTTGCATTTACATTTAATGAATGTGTACGAATTCATTTCATTATTGCACTTAGTGCCTCGCACCATAACTGCTTGTGATATTAGTGATTCACACTATAACTGCTTGTGATATTAGTGCTTCGCATCATATTTGCTTGTGATATTAGTGCTTCGTACATGTCGTCATTTTTATACGGTGAGATGCGATGTATGTGAATGTATGTTGTGTGGTCCCTCCACCAGGAGGCTATCCCGTCGGTGTTTAATTACTGGACTTGTGAGAAGACTAATTCTCCGATGCTCAGGAAAGGCACCACCCAAATTCGCTCCAGTTGAAAGACCAGATTAACTTCCCGTCAAGTAGATTACGATGATTTGGGAACCTTCATGCCAAAAAGCCGCGAGAGTAACCTAAGATAGGTCAGCCTTTGATAAACCCAAAATGGAAGAAAGTCTCTTCATGCTCTAATTTTAAATTACTTGTAAACACAATTACTTGTAATTACATTCCATATCTATCTCCATGTAATGAGAAATATGAAGAAATGTGTACACATACATATTTAACATGCTACAAAACAGCTGACATCCGTTGTGCAGGATAACATTCCTACAATGGACACATCACATAGCATGTTATTATATACATTCCCTAAAGACTAAACTATGAAAGCCTTTCACAGGGAATCAGTCGGACCTACTACCAGTTCAAAGTCCAAAAAGGCAACATGCCTACAGTTAATCATGTCGTCATCCGACCAGACTGAACTTAATCCAGTTTCTCGCAAAGAATTCGACGGATTAAGCAAACAGATTACATATTTGGCTATTCTACTCAAAGAATTACACCAGTCTACGCAGGGTCAGAAAATACCCGTACATGCTGAATCCTCCACACAAGGAGGAATCCCGGTCATTACCATACCTGAACCACAGTTGGATACGACCAACAAAATTCATGATGCTGCCCATCCCACTAGAGATCCAGACACTGGTGACATCAAAAAAAATTCCTCCAAATGGAAGAGACCCTTCACGCTATCAAAGGAATTGGAACACACAGGAGTGTTTCATATGCTGATCTGTGTATTTTTCCTGGGGTTCATTATCCATAAAAATTTAAAACTCCTGACTTTGAAAAATATGACGGGTTAGGAGATCCTTACACACATTTAAGAGTGTTTATTGGAGAACTTGGATCTTATGCAGAGGAAAAAAAGCTTAGAATGCAATTGTTCCAAAAAAGTCTAACTGGAGAAACCCGTTCGTGGTACACAAGATTAGACAACTCCAAAATTCATAGCTGGGAAGAGTTAGCACATGCTTTCCTCACTCAATACAGCTTTCAAACTCAGATGGCTCCTAATCGGTATCAAATTACCAAGATCAAGAAACAGTCTAACGAGTCTTTTAGAGAGTATGCTCAGAAGTGGAGACGCCTGGCTGCCCAAGTTAGTCCTTCCATGAAAGAATCAGACATGGTCATGACTTATATAGACATACAAGAAGCTCCCTTCTATGAGAGAGTTTTAGCCGGCATCGGCAAACCATTTTCTAAGATGGTCAAACATGGGGAGATGGGATTGAAGTTCGGAATGATTCAAGACCTAGCTGCACTCAGAGCTGTTGCGGATCACATCCAATCTGGAAATTATGGGAATAACCCCCGGAGGGTCCATAAAAAGAAAGAGGAAGATGTTTCCCTGATACTACAGGGGCAAAAAGGCAATCAAAACATGCCTATTCAAAGGAGAAACTACACTCCCTTTCCAGCACAGTCTACAAACCCTCCAATACCAAAAGGTGGAGAAGTCAAACGCCCTCGAGTGTTTACACCCTTAGGGGATACCCTCAAGAAAATCTTAAATCCTCTGACAACGCAGGAGAAAATTACACATCTTCTTCCACCAGTCAGCCCTAATGGACGGGGTTTCAATGCTGCTAGGAAATGTGCTTATCATGCCGGGGCACCTGGACATGATACTCAGGATTGTTGGGCCTTGAAACACAAGATCCAGAACCTGATAGACAACGGAGAGATCGTGGTCACCAAACCAGATCAGCCTCACGTACAAGACAACCTTCTTCCTCAAAACAAACAAGAAGAGGTCAACATGATTAATTAGAGCAATAGACAGAGTTCCAATTTCAGCTGTAAATCTTCCCAGACCATCAAAGACGGTGATGACAGATGGGATTATGTCAAGTTCCAGTTCACAATGGAACGAAAGATGAAAGCTCTCTGCAAGAAAATTGAACAATTGGCGGAACTGGTGACTTATCAACATCAAGTGACTCATTAGTTAATCAGCCAGGAGCATGCCAGTCTCCTACCTATTGTCATGAATATTCCCTCGTCACTTTCAGAAAATGAAATGCTGGAAGACAAAGTGACAAAGAGAGCAAATGCCAAAGCCCGTCGGGATTTGGCCAACAAAAGGGAATTCACCTATCTGGGCCAACCTATGGAGGAAATCCTTCATATGTTAATCAATGTAGGAAGGATCAGTTCCCTTCTACCTCCAATCAACCCCCGTTCAGGGCGGTACAACTCTGATGGAGTGTGTCAATATCATTCCCAGTTTCGTGGTCACAGCACAGAAGAATGTTGGGCACTCCGCCACCTCATTCAAAATCTAATTGACAGTGGTGTCCTGCGCGCGCCTAACGGACGACGATACTGTGTTACGTGCAAGTGAGAATGTAGGTCGTACTAAGTGGAAAAGTGTGGTAGCAGTCATATCCCCTAAAACTGATGGGATTAATACATTACTCACAACGCCAACAATTCAACTCAAGGGAGGCAACAATCCTTTGAAAGTGGCCGCTCCCGAGCCAATCAACTTGCCTTGCAGAGCATAGTATCCTATTGTTAGCTTGCACACAATTCCGTGAAATTATGGAGAAGTTGAAGGATCCACCTCATATACAACTGCTACAGTGTCGAAGGAAAATCCACTGTATCTTCCCCAACGGGTGATGAAGCCTACCACCAAATCAAAGGGGAAAATACCCATGGAGAAGATTGAAAAATTCATAATGAAGCTACGGTGGTTTTAAGCTTGAAAGAAGCTCCACAACAAATATCAATTTTGGACTTGGTCCTAACTTCCGAGAATCACCGGAAGGATTTGTTAAAGGTTTTAGAAGAAGCCTATCTCTCGACATCAGTGGATACAAAAAAGTTTCAACATCTGGTCAATCACATTTTCAACAACAATGTGATATCCTTCACTGATAATGATATACCACCTGAAGGGACCGGTCATTGCAAGTCGTTGCACATTGCGGTCTTCTCCTCCGGATATATGGTAGCTAGAGTCTTAATAGAAGGAGATTCCTCGCTGAATATCTGCCCATGTACGCTACCTTGGTGAAGATGAATATCAATCTCAACAGAATTCGGAGTAGCCATACTATCATCAAAGCTTTTGATGGATCTCGCCGAAATTCGGTCGGAGTAATTGAGCTGCCAATCAAAATTGGTCCTCACACATTCTGCGTATCTTTCCATGTGCTCAAGATAGATTCAGGATACAACCTGCTCTTGGGACGACCATAGATTCATATGGCTGGGGTAGTCCCCTCCACTCTTCATCAACAATTGAAATACATTATCAACAATAGTCTGGTCACGGTCAACGCTGAACCAGAATGTCCTCAACACGGGGATATGCCATTCATCAATGCCAATGCAGACATTGAACCAGTCTGTTTTCATGCTTTGGAAATAAGCAACACCCAATACCATGCTATTGGAGCGCCATTTCCCGAACCCAAGATTTCTGCCGAAGTAATGTCGGCTACACAAGAAATGATGTCGTTGGGTCATAAGTCGGGACAAGGGTTGGGTAGAGATTACCAGGGTATCAAGTACCCAATTTTCTTAACCAGGCATACTGGAACAGCTGGGCTAGGCTATTCTGCAAGTTATAGTCACAGGAATCCTCATAAGCATCTGCAGATTCCTTCAGCTTCAACCATGTGGTGTTTATCTTTTCCTTCAAATTCTGAGTCCGCACAACCTCCTGTAAAGGTGCCAGCCATTGTAATGGCTATGTTATGTCCCAAGCCGGTACTGGTAAAGGAGAAAGAAGTCTTTGTTCTAAATCCCGCAGTGGAAGAAGCAAAACATAGATTCAAGCAAGACGTCATACGGATGATGTCCGGTATACGCATCGTCGCTCATGATGAACATACCAATAGATACACCCCAGACGATGATTGCCCAGACGTAATGGCCATCATTCGGGATAGGGAGGATGATGACAATCCCTCCATCACTGCGGTCCACCCAGACTTTGCTCTTGCCAATTGGAACAACATTCCTTGTATTGGTTGTCATGGGTAAAGCGGGCAGAAACTCTTTCTGCCCTGTAGATATAATAATTGCTTACTTTTCTGTACAGTATTAACAGTTTATTTTGCCAGTATATGCTAACACTGTGTATGATCAACGCATTTCATATATACTAAGTGAAAGCGTATTTTGTTTCAGGAATCTAAATTTAGATGTGCCTGTACTTGCTGATAAGGTGCCTCTTCTCCACAAGGATTGTATCTTTGATGTAGAGATGAATTCAGCCTTGATGGATATTGTGACGCCCCCCAAATCCGGGTACTTGAAACCCGAACTCGGTGCTTCACGATACCATTTCTATGAGCGGAATAATACTAATAATAATAACAGTAATATAAATTTCAACTTAATTTACATATTCATCAGAGTCTGAATCCCAAGTACGTAACCTTTAAACATTCATTACCACCCATGATAGATAATATATATATATATATATATATATATCATTATCTTACTAATATTAAACTATTACATAAGATAACATTCATTCAGTAACCTTCCCCTTTCCCTTGTTCTTAGCAGAGCTCTCTAGTCATTCACACTTAGCTGAAAACATTTAAATTTAAGCAAGGATGAGTATTAGAGTGCCTAGTAAGTAATAACAATTATATATATATATATATATATATAAGCTAAAAGAATTTAAATGTTTTCTTTGTACTACCCTTCTACAACAAGTCAATAGTTATGAAGTATTCTGAACCGATAACAATAACATAACAACACTCTTTCAAAATTTTAAAACTACATATTGACTAAAACTGGGGTTATGGTGACATGCTATGAACATTGTTTTCATTTTCAAAAAGGTTAAACAGAAATTCATCTGTAAACCGTCATAACTTACATGCACATGGGGTGATCAGCACGTTATGCCTTGCATTGATCAATACTACGTGCAAGAACGAGGGTATCGTTCACTCTGTCCACCTTAGGTGCATAAACAATTTTCCCGTGTAGGGATGTTCATACTTGTCTGGGTTCCAAATCAAAGGTTTTATCTTGTTCAACAATAATATATAATTCAAGATATATGTATACGGGTAATTGACAAAGGTATATCAACATGTGATTAAATACAATGATTATCCAAGTGGGGACACTTGTCTAACCTTTTATAGAAATTAATGAACAGAATATATATATCTGAATTATCATATACTAACATGTTGATAATCAATGGGCGTATATAATATAAGGTTAATAATCTGTACAATAATAATATAATTCATAAATATTCTTACTCGTGTCCATTGCATAAAGAAAATGCAAAGGTAAGATACTTGCCTGATGCGCTGCTTACAGTTCACAACTTAGTATTATCATTTATATCACGACCTATCATTAATCAGATCATTCGTTCGGTTAGAACAATATACTATAACACATAGTACTGCATTTCGCAATCAACACATAACCTAATCACATTATTACCCATGTTTAACAACTATTAAATCACAAATAATCACATATCTAATTAAATTATCTAAGTCCAGATCAATTTTTGAAACATATCGGTGTACTGACAGCTTTATCGGGTAACTATCGAGTCTAAGACTCTGTTCTGTAACTCAATATCTATAAATATCAGTCATATTATTTTTAAATGACTTAATACAATTTTAAAACATTTATTATAATTTATCATGAATTTTCAAACATCGAAATCATTATTAGATGATTTAAATATTAATCAATTCTATTATCATTAATATATAATTAATATTAAACTATTAATGAAATCATTTTCAAAATGTTAAAGTTATTTATAATAACTTGAAATACTTTTTAAAGTATTAATATTACCTTAAAAGATTTTTAAAACATTTAAAATCATTTTAAATAATTATTATTAATATTAAAATATTAATGTTTTATTTATTAAAATATTAAAAGTCATTAATTATAACTTAAAATATTTTTAATTTATTTATATCCTTTTTAAATGATTTTTAAATTAATAAAACAATTTTTAAACAATTTATTTAATATAATTATTAAATAAATTTAATATCATTAATAATAAATTAATAATCATTAATATTAAATTATTAATGGAATTATCCTTTAAATATTAAAAGTTATATTTTATAACTTAAAATAACATTAAACACTTTATTTTCATTTAAAATGATTATTATAATATTAAAATCATTTTTAAACTAAATTATTTAATATAATTATTAAATAACTTTAATATCTTTAAATATTAAAAGTTATATTTTATAACTTAAAATATTTTAATTACCTTATTATTATTTAAAATGATTTTTAATGTAATAAAATCATTTTTAATTAATTTATTTTATTCATTTAGTAAATAACTTAATCATCATTAATATTAATTTATTAATGAAATTTATCACAAAATATTAAAAGTCATTAAAAATAACTTAAAATATTTTCTTATATCATAATATAAATTTAAATGATTTTTCAAATATTAAAATCATTTATAAATAATTTATTTAATATAATAATTAAATAAATTAAATAATTTTAATATTCCAAAAATGTTAAATATTTATTAAATATATTAAAATTAAATAAAAACTAATTTTCAGAATTTAAAATAATTTTTAATAATTTATTTTATATTTTTAATAATTAAAAACTATTTTTTTCTATTTATTTAATTTAATTAATTAATTTTCGGAAAATAATATATTGTCTATCGCTAAAGCCCTTTAGCGACAGAAACCGTCGCCTTAGGTGTACTTGAGCCCTCAAGAACATTCATAGCCAGTTTCCAGTTGCCTCGTTTTACCGAAAATAAAATCGAATCTGTGATGTTTCTGGACATGTTGTTGATCAGATCATGTAGTATTAGTGTAGGCCTACATGACCCAACAACAAACGTGATCATAACATTTATAACCAACGAGATCTGGAGCCTTGAACAAGCTGTCAGAGATGTTCTTCATTTTCTGGGTTACCTAGAAATGAAGAACAGTTCAACTGCTCATATTTGGGCTTCCACAACTTGTGATCTAGGTGATGTTTTAGTGATTTAAGAGGTCCAGGTTGTAGAACACATATAGTACTAGAGATCTATCACCAAACATTATCATAACAACAACAGATCTAGCATATTCATACTAGTCAAACCATGTCAGACGACATGTTCAAGCATTTTCTAGGTTACCCAGAAAACAGCTTCCATGATCGTTTGGTCTGGTTTGACCGTCCTCTATAATCACAAAGTTTTATGATTAGGATATTATAATTCATAAACATGGACTTCATATACAAGACTACAATCTAGATGCAACAAAAATAACAAAACAAAAATACACTGAATTCAGATCTAGCCGGTTTAAAATGTTTTCAGGCCGGTTCTGGGCTGTTTCTGTGTTACCCATAAACGCCCGGTCATGGTCGGTCAAACACGTTTGACCTTGAATATCTTGCTATCTAGACCAGATCTAAGTCTGATTCTTGTTCCAGATCAAATTCTAAATAACAGACTACAATATTCAACACTTAAAAAACAAAAATCAAACACAGACAGAGATCTACACGACCTGGCATTCGTTGTCAGACGCCTCTTTTAAAAATATCCAGATTTTGAAGAACATCAAATCCGAGCCTCTAGATGTTATGGATCTAACTTCTAGTAACCCAGATCATCATTAGACACCTTAAATAACATATTTAACACACAAAAAACAACATCAAACATCAGATTTTTGGACAGAAATTATGCTAGGGTTTTATACCTCTTATGAACTAATCTTGATTTCTGGCTTCTGATTTGTTATGGCAGATCGTGGGGCTTGTTTATGGAACTGATTTAGCTTATATTTTCGTGGGTTTTGAGTTGAGAGAGATAAGTTGAGAGTTTGGAGAAAATGAGAGCAAATGATCACTTTTCTCTCTCTTACTCTATTTATAATACTTGTGTGCATTGTATATGGCTGATACAAGTGGCTGGTTGCTGGAGTTTTTAGCACATGGGGTAGTTGGTTTAGGTCACCAACCCATCCTATTGTCAAAACCTACATGTTAGAGTTCAATTATGCATAAAAGGGTATAATGGTCTTTTGTCCAATACATTTAATGGCAAACTTGTAATCATGCAAACCCTTAGGGTTTGATCCTCAGGGTTTAACCCTAAGGTTTAGCCCATAGCATTTGTAGGATTTAGCGATTAGGGTTTGCACAAAAATAAAATTAAATAAAAATTAAATAACTTTTAGTTTCTAAAATTTTGAAATTAAGGTTTTCTAATTATGATTAATTTTCTAATTACACTATACATGAACATTAGGGTTTAATATCACTAATTAAAATTAACATTACTAAATAATCAATTAGGGTTTATTCTTTTGGTAATTAGGGTTACCAAATTAAAATTAGGGTTTCTAATTACTAAATTAGGGTTCTAGTTTAGTAATTAGGGTTTAACAATTTAGGGTTTCCATAATTAACAATTGTAATCATAATACTTGTTAATTAATCGCATTAACACAATCACCAACAATCTCGAACTCTAATTTGAATTTCAAATTACGGTTTCTCATTTCCAAAAATTAGGGTTTTCAAAATATTAATTAGGGTTTCTAGATTTTTAATTAGGGTTTACCTAATTAATACATTTAATACACGACATAAATTATATAACACACATATAAAACAATCTTGTACTCTAATTTGGATCTCAAATTAGGGTTTAACATTATTACTAGGGTTTGGTCATAATACACCGTAATTGACCAACTATTATCAATACGGAAATACAATACATATTCATAGTACTAAAATATCAATATATAATTAATATTATATTATTATTCTCATACCTTGAAAATATTCCAAAATTTGGGTTTGGATTCCATATCTCGATTTATTCTTCATATTTAACCTTAATAATTAAGGTAAAATAATTAACTTAATAAGCTATACTAAAATTCATATAATAAATAATTGTTATAATTATTCTATTAAATTACTCCATATATTATTTAAATAATATATGCTTATATTTTCATGAAAAATAATTAATAAAACATTTCTACTATAAAAGTAATTATTATAATAATATACTTTATAATAATCAATAATTTTAAAATAAATTTATTTGTAAATATTTATGTAATAAATATATTTTATTTTTCACATAAATACATATACACATTATCTTTTACAAATTCTCATCTTTAAAATATATATATAAAAAAAAATTATACGCAAAATTTCTTATTTATTTATATAGAAAATATCGAATTGTTACATTTACCCTCCCTTATAAAGATTCCGTCCCCGGAATCACCGTTTTAAAAACCTATACATACCAAGGTACATAGCATACATAATCATTTCAAGTAGATCTTGATCAACTTTGATTGAACTGATCTTTAACTATTCACATAAAGCTTGTCTTTCTGATTAAACGAAAATTTGATTTCTAAAAGAATTTAAATTCCTCCCTCAAAATTTCTTTATAAAATAATTTACTATAAATAAGAAAATCAAAAATAAAAGTGTATGCGAATAATACCTAAAGTCACATTGCCAGCTGTCGTCGTATCCTAGACAGTCATGTTGTAGACCCTTGATGTTGATTTTGTTGGCTTGTTTGACGAAGTTGGTCCGGTGATTGCTAACGTCCCGCTGCTAGTGCCCGTGTTCATACTTCCTGTCTCCACCCTCCTCTTCGGACAATCTTTCACCTTGTGCTCAGTCGATCCGCATATAAAACATCCATTATTCATCCTAGGATTGGGGCAGTTGGGAGAGATATGGCCCTCCTGCCCGCACTTATAGCATACAAACTTCCCTTTCAGACATTCCTCAGAGTGGTTCTTTTCACATGTCTTACATGGCACTATCTGTTTCTTAACAACTTACTGCTTTACCTGCACAACTCCGAAATTGCTTCCCTTCCTCTTGTAACTACTATTACCACCCCTACTCCCACTATTAATTTCCACCTTCCCAGCTCCTTCAGTCTTACCCTTATTCTTCCTCTCTTTGTTGTAGAGGCTCATGGCCTCAGTCCCCTCCTCAGCTATAATCGATTTCTCCATGAGTGCTGCAAATTTAGGAATTTGCAACACCGCCACCTTGTTTTAGAGCCAGGGTTTTAATCCCAGCTCAAACCTCCTTGCCTTTCTACCCTCCGTATCAACTTGATGTGGGTCAAACCTAGCTAACTCATTAAATTTCGCGGCGTATTCTGACACCGTCATATTCTCCTGCTTCAATTCTAAAAATTTCACCTCCATCCTAGCCTACATACTAGGTGAAAAATAATTTTCAAAAAACAGTGTTTTGAACTTATCCCATGTAACTTCACCTTCTCCTGCCCTCGCCTGATTCGCTTCCCACCAAAAATTTGCCTCACCCTTCATCATGTAGGAGGCAAAATCGGTCTTTTGCCCCTCAGCTACCCTAGCTACCACAAACGCCTTTTCAATTTCTTTAACCCAAGTTTGGGCTTCAACAAGGTCAGTTGTACCTTTGAATTCCGGAGGTCCAACAGCCTTAAAGTCTTTGAAGTTTGCTAAGCGATTATCCTAGGTGATTCTAGCATTTGGTATCCTCTTTGCATAGCTTGTGCTACCATGTTTGCAAAGTCTTTATGTCAGACACCTTGTTGTTGTCCCTCAACGTTGTTGACAGATTCTTTTACCCTTTGGTTTCGAGTTCGACGTCTTGGCGGCATTATCTGGTTAAATAAAATCATAAATTTAACTTACATTCTAAACCTTATCATATAAGTTTTATATATTAAACTTGTTTCATTACTCAAACTTTGATTCATATTCATTTAATTAATATTTTACATAGCATAACACATACTGCTTTTAACATCATTCATCCCTTTGTGACTACAAAAGTCGGGATTTATAGTCTTGACTTGATACAAAAGTTGAAAACATTACATTACACAGACATACTTGTCATATATATTACATTAAGCACACCTACACAACAGAACTTATACTACCTATTTATTACACCTTTTTCTTGGACAACCTCTCACCTGATGACCTTCTATCCCATAGATAAAACATGCTACTGGTTTATAGTCGGGACAATACAGAGTAGTATATCCTTCATAACCGCACAGATAACATATTCTTTTCCCTTTCTTCTTATCGGATTTTCCTAAATCATGGTCTTCTATCTTTCTTTTCCCCTTCTTGCTCGGAGCTGCACACGTTGTGTTGCTTGTGGCTCCCATCTGATCAATTTCGATTTTAAGCTTATCTTGTTCTTCCATTGTTTCTATTAACGCTTGACGTAACTGACTATTCAACAACTTTTCTATCTCCCACAGCCTTTCCAGAGAAGAAACCTTGTTCCTCAGATCCTGCACTTCCGTTGATGCTTGATACGCTTCAACTTTAGTGTCTGAATCGCTATCTGTCAGCTCCACCATCTCCGGATCTTGTATTACGTTTTCTATAATAACCACCTCGTCCAAGTTATTTTCTTTGTGAGCCTCCATTTCAGCTATTGGCTTCGATATCAGCTCGGTGTATGGGTTTGACCCTTCTTCATGCTATATGCATATAACAAGCCTTTTCCTCCAGACATCTACACACACATTATATCTTGATTAGCATATAGTTTATACACACATCAAATAATAGTTTTATATAAGTTATCTTTTATTTTGTTTGACGATGAATTTAGTCAATTCATCTCTTTTTAAACTCTATATGAGTTATTTATATTTTCAACGTTTCCCTCTGTTCTAAAGTTGTAGCCTAAGGTCTAACCCACCTAAGGTTTTTAACCTTACGCTCTGATACCAACCTGTGGCGCCCCCCAAATCCGGGTACTTGAAACACGAACTCGGTGCTTCACGATACCATTTCTATGAGCGGAATAATACTAATAATAATAACAGTAATATAAATTTCAACTTAATTTACATATTCATCAGAGTCTGAATCCCAAGTACGTAACCTTTAAACATTCATTACCACCCATGATAGATAATATATATATATATATATATATCATTATCTTACTAATATTAAACTATTACATAAGATAACATTCATTCATTCAGTAACCTTCCCCTTTCCCTTGTTCTTAGCAGAGCTCTCTGGTCGTTCACACTTGGCTGAAAACATTTAAATTTAAGCAAGGATGAGCATTAGAGAGCCCAGTAAGTAATAAAAATTATATATATATATAAGCTGAAAGAATTTAAATGTTTTCTTTGTACTACCCTTCTACAACAAGTCAATAGTTGTGAAGTATTCTGAACCGATACTAATAACATAACAACTCACTTTCAAATTTTTGAAACTACATATTGACTAAAACTGGGATTATGGTGACATGCTATGAAAATTATTTTCATTTTCAAAAGGTTAAGCGAAATTCATCATGGCCGTCATAACTTACGAGCACGAGGGTGATCGGATGGTTATGCCTTGCATTAATCAATACTACGAGCAAGAACGAGGGTATCGTTCACTCTGTCCACCTTAGGTGCATAAACAATTTTCCCGTGTAGGGATGTTCATACTTGTCTGGGTTCCAAATCAAAGGTTTTATCTTGTTCAACAATAATATATAATTCAACATATATGTATACGGGTAATTGACAAATGTATATCAACATGTGATTAAATACAATGATTATCCAAGTGGGGACACTTATCTAACCATTTATAGAAATTAACGAACAGAATATATATATCTGAATTATAATATACTTCCATTTTGATAATCAATGGGCGTATATAATATAAGGTTAATAATCTGTACAGTAATAATATAATTCATAAATATTCTTACTCATGTCCATTGCATAAAGAAAATGAAAATGTAAGATACTTGCCTGATGCGCTGCTTACAGTTCACAACTTTGTTTTATCGTTTATATCACGACCTATCATTAATCAGATCATTCGTTCGATTAGAACAATATACTATAACACATAGTACTGCATTTCGCAGTCAACATATAACCTAATCACATTATTACCCATGTTTAACAACCATTGAATCACAAATAATCACATATCTAATTAAATTATCTAAGTCCAAATCAATTTACAAAAACGCTTGCCGATTGTGCAAGCGACTTTATCGAGGTAATTATCAAGTCTAAGACTATGTTCTGTAACTAAATATCTATAAATATCAGTCATATTATTTTTAAATGACTTAATATAATTTTAAAACATTTATTATAGTTTATCATGAATTTTCAAACATCGGAATCATTATTAAATGATTTAAATATTAATCAATTATATTATCATTAATATTTAATTAATATTAAACTATTAATGAAATCATTTTCAAAATGTTAAAGTTATTTATAATAAGGCTTAAATATGAATTAGTACCCTAAACTATAGGTTATATTCCACTTCGGTGATTCACCTTTTAATTTTGTCAATTAGGTGTTTAAACTATCAATTTTTTTCAATTGAAAAAATTGAACATGCCACGTCAGAAATTGCTGACGTGGCTAATTGAAGTGGGGTCTTAACAAACTTATGTGGCAAAAAAATAATGTTTTATTCATTACATAAACAAATCTAATTTAATAAGAGGCAAAATCGTCAAACTACAAATTAACATTAACAAATTAATCTAAAATATATCTAAACCTAAACACAATGGCGTATAAACCTTCTCCAGATCCACCCCTTTGATTTCATCGATCTCGACCCGTTCTACATCTACAGTCCTAACAACCCCTACTCTCCCTGTGATTTCATCGATCTCGACCCGTTCACGTGCTTCAACAATGAATGAATCCTCCGGTTCTGCTCTCTCACTTCACATCAGATTTCAATTTTTACCAAGATGATTAAGCAGAGCTATGAAGAAGAAGAAGAATCCCATCATTGTCGGTCACGATCTCTGCCCAACTTCACTTTCTTCGTCCGGATCTGACCAACTTGCCGGAGTTCAGTGGGTCGGAATTCAAATTCAAAGATTTTGCTTGAATGATTTACTCAAGAGAAGAGCTCTGTATCTTTATCTTCCATTACTGTAGTATTACAGATATATATATACATATATATATATATACCTCGTTTCTTCTTCTTTTCTTCTATTTTTTTTACCCAATCTGAGATGATTTGATTTTTTGATATTGTTAGATTGAGCACAAACATATGTTAAATAAGGTTTGTGTCTTGACAATTGAGTCTATCAGTCTCTTGTCTGTTTGACTATGTGTCCCAATTGATTGAGTAGTTTTGGAATGTGCTGTATATTGGGGCCAATAACCATCTATTTAAGGTGATTACCTTTAGCTTTATGGAAAGAAATGAGTTATGAACTATTAGGATAGATGGAATTTTGGTTGGGGATGATTTGTAGGGTCTTGGTGGTTTTGGATATGGTTTGGAGTTCTCCGACGATGGCGGTTTTGGATCTCGTTTGGAATTCTCCGGCGATGGCATCTCCACTTGATCTCCCCTCTTTTTCCTCTTTACGTCTCACCATCTCTTCTCTGTTTGAAGTTATGATCTGTTAGGATGAATGGATTTTTTGGATTGGGGTTTTAATTTCAGATCTTGATGTTTGCCTATGTTGGGGGATTTGGATGTTGCTCCTTGTTCGAATTGGTCTTGCTGGAAATTGGGTTGGGGTTTGCCAGATCTTGCTGTATAATTTGTTTAATTGTATTTTAGTTTAGTTTAGTTGTTAATTTATTAAGTTTAATTTATGTTTGTGTGTAATTTTTAAAGTTAAGTTACTTGTGTAATTATCCTGTAATTTGCTTGATTATTAATGTTAATTTTATATATCTTTTAATTTTATAATTTATATTATTTATGATTTGACATATTTACCCTTCATGTTTAGAAAATATAATTAAAATAATATTTTTTAATTACACATAGGCATTAGTTTGTTTAGTCAGCGCGCCACGTCATCAATTTATGACGTGGCAACTTAAATTGGACCAAAGTGGAAAAAATTAATAATTTAACAACCTAATTGACAAAATTAAAAGGTGAATCACCGAAGTGGAATATGACCTATAGTTTAGGGTAGTAAATCATATTTAAGCCTTATAATAACTTGAAATACTTTTAAAGTATTAATATTACCCTTAAATGATTTTTAAAACATTTAAAATTATTTTTAAATAATTATCGTTAATATTAAAGTATTAATGTTTTATTTATCGAAATATTAAAAGTCATTAATTATAATTAAAATATTTTTAATTCATTTATATCCTTTTAAATGATTTTTAAATTAATAAAACCATTTTTAAACTATTTATTTAATATAATTATTAAATAAATTTAATATAATTAATAATAAATTAATAATCATTAATATTAAATTATTAATGGAATTATACTTTAAATATTAAAAGTTATATTTTATAACTTAAAATATCTCGTAAACACATTATTTTCATTTAAAATGATTATTATAATATTAAAATCATTTTTAAACTAAATTATTTAATATAATTATTCAATAACTTTAATATCATTAATAATAAATAATTAATGAAATTTATCTTTAAATATTAAAAGTTATATTTTATACCTTAAAATATTTTTAATTACGTTATTATTATTTAAAATGATTTTTTAATGTAATAAAATCATTTTTAATTATTTTATTTAATTCATTTAGTAAATAACTTAATCATCATTAATATTAATTTATTAATGAAATTTATCACAAAATATTAAAAGTCATTAAAAATAACTTAAAATATTTTCTTATATCATAATATAATTTTAAATGATTTTTCAAATATTAAAATCATTTTTAAATAATTTATTTAATATAATAATTAAATAAATTAAATACTTTTAATATTCCAAAATATTAAATATTTATGAAATATATTAAAATAAATAAAACTAATTTTTAGAATTTAAAATAATTTTTAATAATTTATTTTGTATTTTAATAATTAAAAACTATTTTTCTATTTATTTAATTAAATTAATTAATTTTTGGAAAATAATATATACTGTCTGTCGCTAAAGCCCTTTAGCGACAGAAACCGTCGCCTTAGGTGTTCTTGAGCCCTCAAGAACATTCATAGCCAGTTTCTAGTTGCCTCGTTTGACCGAAAATAAAATCGAATCTGTGATATTTCTGGACATGTTGTTGATCAGATCATGTTGTATTAGTGTAGGACTTCATGACCCAACAAGAAACATGATCATAACATTTATAACCAACGAGATCTGGAGCCTTGAACAAGCTGTCAGAGCTGTTCTTCATTTTCTGGGTTACCCAAAAATGAAGAACAGTTCAACTGCTCATATTTGGGCTTCTACAACTTGTGATCTAGGTGATGTTTTAGTGATTTAAGAGGTCCAGGTTGTAGAACACATGTAGTACTAGAGATCTATCACCAAACATTATCATAACAACAACAGATCTAGCAAATTCAGGTTGGTCAAACCATGTCAGACGACATGTTCAAGCGTTTTCTAGGTTACCCAAAAAACAGCTTCCATAATCGTTTGGCCTGGTTTGACCGTCCTCTATAATCACACAGTTTTATGATTAGGATATTATAATGCATAAACATGGACTTCATATACAAGACTACAATCTAGATGCAACAAAAACAACAAAACAAAAATATGATTGACCTTTAATATCTTGCTATCTAGACCAGTTCTATGTTTAATTCTTGTTCCAGATCAAATTCCAAATAACAGACTACAATATTCAACACTTAAAACACAAAAATCAAACACGGACAGAGATCTACACGACCTAATATTCGTTGTCAGACGCCTCTTTTAAAAATTTCCAAATTTTGAAGAACATCAAATCCAAGCCTCTAGATGTTATGGATCTAACTTCTAGCAACCCAAATCATCATTAGACACCTTATATAACATATTTAACACACAAAAAAACAACATCAAACATCAGATTTTTGGACAGAAATCATGTTAGGGTTTTATACCTCTTATGAACTAATCTTGATTTCTGGCTTCTGATTTGTTATGGCTGATCATGGGGCTTGTTTATGGAACTGATTTAGCTTATATTTTCGTGGGTTTTGAGTTGAGAGAGATAAGTTGAGAGTTTGGAGAAAATGAGAGCAAATGATCACTTTTCTCTCTCTAACTCTATTTATAATACTTGCGTGTATTGTATATGGCTGATACAAGTGGCTGGTTGCTGGAGTTTTTAGCACATGGGGTAGTTGGTTTAGGTCACCAACCCATCCTATTGTCAAAACCTACATGTCAGAGTTCAATTATGCACAAAAGGGTATAATGGTCTTTTGTCCAACACATTTAATGGCAAACTTGTAATCATGCAAACCCTTAATGTTTAACCCTAAGGTTTAGTACATAGCATTTGTAGGATTTAGCAATTAGGGTTTGCATAAAAATAAAATTAAATAAAAATTAAATAACTTTTAGTTTCTAAAATTTTGAAATTAGGGTTTTCTAATTATGATTAATTTTCTAATTACACTATACATGAACATTAGGGTTTAATATCACTAATTAAAATAAACATTACTAAATAATCAATTAGGGTTTATTCTGTTGGTAATTAGGGTTACCAAATTAAAATTAGGGTTTCTAATTACTAAATTAGGGTTCTAGTTTAGTAACTAGGGTTTAACAATTTAGGGTTTCCATAATTAACAATTGTAATCATAATACTTGTTAATTAATCACATTAACACAATCACCAACAATCTCGAACTCTAATTTGAATTTCAAATTAGGGTTTCTCATTTCCAAAAATTAGGGTGTTTGAAATATTAATTAGGGTTTCTAGATTTTTAACTATGGTTTACCTAATTAATACATTTAATACACGACATAAATTATATAACACACTTATAAAACAATCTTGTACTCTAATTTGGATCTCAAATTAGGGTTTAACATTATTACTAGGGTTTGGTCATAATACACTGTAATTGACCAACCATTATCAATATGGAAATACAATACATATTCATAGTACTGAAAAATCAAAATACAATTAATATTGTATTATTATTCTGATACCTTGACAATAACCAAAATTAGGGTTTGGATTCCATATCTCGATTTATTCTTCATATTTAACCTTAATAATTAAGGTAAAATAATTAATTTAATAAGTCGTACTAAAATTCATATAATAAATAATTATTATAATTATTCTATTAAATTACTCCATATATTATTTAAATAATATATGCTTATATTTTCATGGAAAATAATAAATAAAACATTTCTACTATGAAAGTAATTATTATAATAATATACTTTATAATAATCAATAATTCTAAAATAAATTTATTTATAAATATTTATGTAATAAATATATTTTTATTTACCACATAAATACATATACACATTATCTTGTACAAATTCTCATCTTTAATATATATATATATATATATAAAAGAATTTATACGCAAAATTTCTTATTTATTTATATAGAAAATATCGGGTTGTTACAGATATACAGGATGACATTGAGGTGCCTCCAGAAATTCAAGAATGGGTTAAAGACAAACCCAAGCCCAACCTTGATCAAACCTCTTCTTTCAATTTCGGAACCTTAGAAAGCCCTAAGTTAATCCAGATTGGTTCAGACCTTACCCCAAACCAACGGAATGACATGGTTACGCTATTAACCCAATTCCAGGATGTGTTTGCATGGTCTCATGAAGACATGGTGGGTTTGTCCATTGACATTGTTCTTCATCGCCTTCCCATTAAAGAGGGATTCAAGCCAGTAAAGCAAAAGCTCAAGCGATTGAAACCTGAAATGAGTTTAAAGGTGAAAGAAGAAATTGTGAAACAATTTCAAGCTGGCATCATCATGGTGTCTACATATCCTGAGTGGATATCCAACATTGTTTCCGTGCCTAAACCTGGAGGGAAGGTGCGAGTTTGCGTGGATTACCGGGACTTAAACAAAGCTTGCTTAAAAGATAGCTTTCCCGTGCCATTTATCCACATTCTCATTGACAATACTGCTCAATACGACATGTACTCCTTTGCTGATTGCTTTGTGGGGTATCATCAGATCATGGTTGCTGAGGAGGATCGTGAGAAAACTGCTTTCATCACGCCTTAGGGAACCTTTTGCTATAGACGGTTGTCATTCGGCCTCATCAATGCCGGAGCCACCTATCAACGAGCTATGATGGCTCTTTTCCACGACTTAATGCACAAAGAGATCGAGATCTACATGGATGACATCATTGTCAAGTCCCGGAAGGAGGATGACCATCTAGACCATCTCAGAAAATTGTTCAACACATTGCTTATGTGAGACCCCGGATTTTATGAATAAGTATTTAATTTTCTCGAAATAATTTTTTATTTTTTTATATTATGGAGTGGATTTTATATAATGTTATAGTTGTGGGTAGAATTTATAAATTTTGCAAAGTACGCAAGTTGTTATATAATATTCTTTTTGTTGGGGAATATTCGTACGACGACATAATCATTGGTGGACCCCACAACGGAAGTACTATCG
The DNA here is from genome assembly GCA_020205615.1 of Panax quinquefolius. Taxonomy (NCBI): domain Eukaryota; kingdom Viridiplantae; phylum Streptophyta; class Magnoliopsida; order Apiales; family Araliaceae; genus Panax; species Panax quinquefolius. The sequence goes on along the minus strand of CM035167.1, from coordinate 38,475,624 downwards.
TAGTTAGAAAAAGACAAAAATATTTTATGAAAATAACGGCGAGGGTTTTACAGATTATCTTTGTTGAACTACCCGGTAGTAAAAAAATGCGATGTCTGGCGTGGTTGCATAGTAGCACACGGTATTGATTATTAATGCTTACGTGAGAAGTCACTCAGTTATACTCAATTATTGCTATAGTAATTGTTGTATCATATCTCTCATATTATTGATTCGATTATTGTCACACAATCATCTGCATAATATGTTATTTTATTAAATCAATAATTGAGATGACAAGGTTATTTGTATTATTAAATTGAAATATTTACAATATCTAGAAGTTCTGTCAAGGAGAGGTTTAGTCACCTAATTAAGGCGCTTGATAGGGAGAAATCCTTATTGGAAAGCCCCTCTTTCACAGGAGCGACTGGTTGATAAATATTGTGAGTTATAATATTAATGATGAATGTTATTAAAATTGAAGTTGTGTTCGGAGTTGAATTTGGAGACGCGGACGTGATATTTGAGTCCGGAACGATGATATTAGTAAAAATAGTCTATAAACACAAAATTTTTCGGGATTCACTAATTGGTCAAAAAGTCAACAGTTGACTTTTTCAGGAAAAGTCAAACTTCAAAATTTCAAAATTTATATTGTTGATAAAAATAGTTTCATTATGTTGGAATTGTTTGTGTTAGTGAAAATCGACATTTATTTCGATAAAAATTGATGTCTGGAGGTTATATTGACCAATCGGGTATTTAACCGGATAAATGAGCAATTGATTGTTATTAATTCACATAATTATAACTATTTGTTCACATGTGTATACTATTGTTTCACATTCTTGTTACTATTAGGGGAGTTGGTGCAAGATTGATAATACTTGCATGACTAAGTTAAAAATTGAGGTATAGATGGAGGCATTATACTGTAATTCGTATTTTCACATGTCTAGAATTATTGATTCACATAATTTACTATTGAATCACATTATTTACTATTAGGGGAGGTGGTGCAAGTTTGATAATACTTGCATGACTAAATTAAAAATAAAGGAAAATTTGGAGGTATTGTACTATAATTTTTCGAGCCCCAAAACGTGCAATTATCGAAACTATATTTTTCTATAAATAGAAGCTCATTCTTCCTTCATTTCTCACCAATTCACTAAAGCTTTAGAGCAATTATTATAGAGATAAATTATAGAGGGAAAGAAGAAAAGTATTCTGCTACTTCACTACTCATATATCCAGTACTCTTCTTCTTAAGGTAAGGAATATTATTTGTTGTACCCGTAAGGGTATTATTTCTTTTGTATTCATGAAGAAAACTTCTGTTATTCCATTCTTTATTATTCTGCAGGAATAACCAGTATACGCAGACTACCCTATACTTGGTGACATTCTTCTATTATTCAATATTTATTATTATTATGTTGGAATATCCACATAATGCGTTTTTACGCCGGACTGGTTCCGTCTTTATTATTATTACATTTGGAATATATGTATGCATGCGTTTACTTGGGACCTAGTTAAAATCTTTATTATTATTACATTTGGAATATCACGTGCATGCGTTTACTGTTTGGACACGGTTCTATTATTTATTATTACATTGGAATAAACGTTCATGCAAAGTACCACATGCATGGTGATTTTTGTTGTTATTCTATTCTTTATTATTACATTGGAACATCCTTGCCGGTGCAAATTTACTTTGACTTTGGTTCCGTTATTATTATTCTGTTGGAATAACAAGTCTATGCGAAGTACCGCATGCATGGTGATTTCTTTTGTTATTCCATTCTTTATTATACTCAGTTGGTTAAAGTTTTGACTTCTATACTCCATGAAATTAGTGGAATATCCATGATATTTGCGCTTCATCCAGTATCTTTTCATGAACATATTATTCTGAGAATTCTTGAATTTTACTCTACAAAGCAGTATCATGTCGACACTTTGGACGTTATCAGTTCCTAGATAAATTAATTCTTGAACTTGTTTTATTGAATTCTTATATCATTGTCATCATCCTCATGTTTATATTTTGTTGAAAGTCATCTGTGCCCTGTAGTGCATAGATGGACTTGGTATGATTATGACCAGGGATTATTCGGAGTAATCATAACCGTAATGTTACAAATGATATGAAAAAAGTCCTCATTGGCCCGTAGTGCATTGATGGACAGTTTTTGGTATGATTATGGCTATGGATTCTCTTTGGCTGTAGTGCAAAGATGAATTGTTTTATGGCATGATCAGGACCGTTGATGAAAACATGATTATCTTTAGTCAGTAGTGCATGGATAATTCGTGGTCGTGATCTTAAAGAATATCCTTGGTAGTAGTCAGTGGGTGATTCGATGATGTGGATTATTTATTAAGCTGAGTCCCAGTGATAAAAGTGATGAAAAACCTTTTAAATCATAAAAGATAGTAGATTTTATTTTCCACTTCACTCTTTTAATGGATTGCTTGTTCCGCTGCAGTTAAACTTGATGGTTGTTATATTGTATCACTTTAACACTGTTGAAGGCTAACGATAATTTATTCTGCATTATCTTAGTCAAAATATTTCTTACTGGGCTAGTTGAGCTCACCCTTTCTTTCACTGTTCTCTTCAGGAAATAAGAACGTAGCTGGGACTAGTCGGGAAACAGAGTGATGGTCCTAGATGGTGCATTAGTAGTCCTCACTATTCTATGAAATAATGTGATAATAATTGTAATGAGGACTCCTTTTGAGTTTGTATACTCTCTAGAGGACAGTATTTATATTCAAACTCACAGTTTATGTTTTGTCGTAATTTACACGACTGTTGTATAATTAGTTTCTATTTGTATTTTGTCCTATGTATCTGGCGACTCAAGATGGGTGATGTATACCTAATTTTGGGGGCGTCACAGCGTAAATACAACTTGAAGTTGAATCCAGCTAAATGCGCCTTTGGCGTTAAATCAGGCAAGTTGCTAGGATTTCTAGTCAGCCACAAAGGGATTGAGCTGGATCCCGCCAAAATCCAAGCCATCACGGAAATGCCTATTCCTAAGACAAAGAAGGAAATACGGGGATTTTTGGGAAGAATCAACTTCATTAGCAGGTTTATCTCCCAACTCACAGCACCCTGTGAGCCAATCTTCAAGCTATTAAGGAAGAACTCCTCTGTGAAATGGAATGATGAGTGTCAAAAGGCCTTCCTCACAATCAAGAAACAGCTAGTCAAAGCTCCCGTCTTGGTAACACCCAGGGATGATGTTCCCCTGTTTATGTACCTGTCCATAAGTGATAATGCCATGGGCTGCATGCTGGGATAGAAGGACGATAGAGACCAAGAACGAGCTATCTATTACCTCAGCAAAAGGTTCAGCAGTAGTGAACACAAGTACACTCTGATCGAAAAGACGTGTTGTGCTTTAGCATGAGCTTCCATGAGGTTACATCATTACCTACATGGTCACACAACCAATCTCATATCCCGCGTGGATCCTCTCAAGTACGTGTTCAACAAACCTATGTTAAATTACCGGCTGTCCTGATGGCAGTTTATCATACAACAATTTGACATCGTATATGTGACTCAAAAGTCCATCAAAGGTCAAGGAATCGCGGATCAACTGGCCGCCGCACCTTTAGGGGATTTCAAACCCTTGGAAACATATTTCCCTGATGAAAGAGTAATGACAGTGCAGCAACACCATCAGTACGATACACACTAATCATAGAAGATGTATTTTGATGGAGTACATTAATATGGAAGGTTACGAGCCGAGAAGCGGTTCTAGTATCTCGATGCGGGGAAGCAGTATCCGTTCTTAGTCAAATAATAGTTTGTCAGCACCAATAATACGGCTGAGTATGAAGGCTGTCTCATGGGGCTAAAACTTGCTCGTTCAATGGGCATCAGGCGATTAACTGTCCTTGGAGATTCAGAGCTGGTAATCAGACAATCCACCGGAATCTATAAAACCAAGGAACTACATTTTCTGCCTTACCATCGGCAGGTTTTGAAGATGGCTTTGGAGTTCGAAGAAATCTCCTTTCTACACATTCCTCGTAATAGGAATGACTTTGCTGACACATTAGCAACTTTGGCCTCCTTGATTCGCATATCAGACAAGGAACACTTGCCGAGTGTTGCGATTTCCCTGCACAAGGCCCCAGCCTATGGGAATTACGTTGGAGAAGTATCGGATGAGCTACCTCCCATCCCACCTCCTTGGTATCAGCATATCAAGGAATATTTGCGAGATGGATCTACAACCGCTCAGGCGAGCTCGACTGAGAAAAGGCGGATTCATCGACTTGCTATGAAATTCTACCTGAGTGGAGATGTGCTCTATAAAAGAGATGTAGGACTAGGTCTCCTCGGATGTTTAGACAAAGAGCAAGCCCAAAGGCTTATGAATGAAATCCATAGTAGAGTCTGTGGCCCACACATGAGTGGCCCCCTCCTTGTCAAGAAAGTCCTCAGGACAGGACATTATTGGCTATCTCTCAAAGCTGATTGCAATGACCACGTCAGGAGATGCTATCAGTGCCAGATTCATGGGAATGCTATACACGCCCCTCCACGGGAACTCCACAATATGAGTTCACCTTGGCCCTTCTCAATGTGGGGAATGGACGTTATCGGGCCCATTGAGCCTAAAGCTAGTAATGGTCATCGATTTATCTTCACCATGATCGACTACTTCACCAAGTGGGTAGAAGCAGCCTCCTTCCCCAGGGTTACTAAAGAAGCCATAGTTGTTTTCATCAGAAACAATGTTGTTTGTCGATATGGACAACCAAAGGTGATTGTGTTAGACAATGCCAAAAACCTCAACAACAAAATGATGGAGGAATTATACAGTAAATTCCACATCAAACATCTCAACTCTGTCATCTATCGTCCGAAGATGAACGGTGCTGTTGAAGCGGCTAACAAAAACATCAAGAAGATTTTGCAAAAGATGTCCGCCAACCACAAATATTGGCCTGACTTATTGCCTCTTGCTCTGTTAGCCTATAGAACCTCAATGCGCACTTCCACTGGGGCAACCCCCTACGCTTTAAACTATGGGATGGAAGCAGTGCTCCCTATAGAAGTTGAAATGGAATCCCTCGGAGTGTTAATAGATGCTCGGCTAGATAAAGACCAATGGGTACAAGACAGGTATCACCAATTGTCTCTAATAGACGAAAGGCAAACCACGGCTATCTTCTATGGTCAGTTATATCAGCAAAGGATCGCCAGATCATACAACAAAAAAGTCCGGCTACGGCAGTTTAAACAACATAACTTGGTTTTGAAGAAAATTCTTCACAACCAAGATCAGGCTAAAGGAAAATTCGCTCCTAACTGGGAAGGCCCGTTTATTGTCAAGGAAGTATTGACAGGAGGCGCTCTCAGATTGCAAGAAATGGATGGCGATGAATTTCCACAACTCATCAACTCGGACGCCGTGAAACGGTACTATGTCTGAAGTAATTCGCAAACATCCTAGTGTCGGACCATCAGATCACTAGTTATTCCAGTTCTTTATCCCTTTACGACCTACAACTTTCCTACACTTTGCCCCTCAGGGAAACATACATTTCAAGACAGCAGCCTGGCTCTTCTTTGCGTTCCTACAACTTAGGTCATCCCACCGCGGATTAAACCTCTTGCGTTTGCAGTTTGGCTACCCATACATGGGATCAAACTTCTCATACCTGCAGTTTATCATTAACCTAGGATTAAAATTTCTCCTCCCCACACTCTGACCTGCATATGGGATTACACTTTTCTTCTCGCCTTGAGGGGCGAACTACGTCGACCTGATCTCCTCTTCAATAGGAGTACGTAGGCAACCATGTCACATAGCCCGATCGCAATAAAACAAAAACTAACAAAAACATTTCTACCCTTACAAAAACAAAAAAAATAAAAACATTCCTACACCATTTCTGCCATATACAGCGTTGAACCTCCTACACTAGGTTCGAACTACGCAGACGTGATCTCCTCTTCAATAGGAGTACGTAGGCAGCCATTCATGGTGCGGTCTCACCCCCTACCAAAACACAAACCCTTGTCAGTTAGTATTGGGATCATCCTTCAATCCACCACATTTCATTAGCTTCAGACTAAAGGGATGGAATTACCTGAACTCCTCCCAAATAGGAGATTTGGCGACCATCTAAGCTGCGGTCATACCTTGAAGAGCAACACCAATCCATAAGAGATGGAATTAACTAGGCTTCTCCTAAATAGAAGTACTGGCGACCATCTGTGGTGCGGTCAATCTTAGAGAGGAAAGCCACACTCCTCTCCACATTTCCATCCAGAAACCAGTCCCAAGACATCAAAGATGGTAGGGATACATAGATCAATAATCCATTCTGAACTATCCAGAGACAACTCAATGTCCATCCACCTAGGAGGAATTCAGAATACATCAAAACCAAAAGCCCTGAAGCAGCAGGCAAAATATCAAGCAAATAACAAGGCATATCTAAAGGGGAAGTAATCCAAAAATATATTTCCCTGTCATATATATAATGTTGTTTGATATATATACAATGTAAACTGTACATGACAAAATGGCTAAGCTAGTCTGTACAGGTAAATACAAGCTCATCTACAAGTCAGGGCATATGCGAGCTAACAAGCCCAACACGACGTCCCTCTCAGAAGACGGAGGTGAAGCTGTGGTCTCTTGTATGAGAATATCCACACGACCCAACAGATCTGCAGCCATCTGCATGGTGACCATATGATCATCAATATATGCGCTCATCTCTACAATCATGCCAGTGGTAAGAGACCTCACTGCAGTACCATCTGTGACAGCTACATCCCGGGAAGATATAGCACTATCCCGCTCAACTATCATTGCATCTCTGGCTGATCTGGCCTCATCCCACTCAACAATAACGGCATCTCTGCGGGCTAATGCCTCGTCTCTCTCTAATAGAGCTGCGTCTCTCCCCTCAAGGGTAGTCAACATCATAGATCTAGCATGATCTCTCTCAAAGGTAATCAGATGAAGACTACTCGCTCTAAGTACTTATCTTAGAATCTTGAATCCAACAAGATCTTTGGTACTAGGAGAATCCGGAAGAAATGCTTGCAACCCAGCAGCGGGCTCCTCCTCGATGTAGGTATTGATGTCCTCCATGGGCTCTACATCGTCTGACTCCTTATCCGGTACTGCAGATACTGCCGCAGTCAATAAAATCTATGTCTCCATCCATGCGGAATACTCTGCAGAACAACCTGGATGACTGACAGAAAAAAAGCTATCTTACGTTGATCCCAACAAGCATACACACGGGATCGGTCCTCTGCTGAGAGATATCGAGAAGCTGAACGCTGACCTCTCGCCCCATCAAAAGGATGGAAATCCTGGAACTGGTCGAACTGCGACATCACGGCCCTCAAACTAGCCAGAGGGAGGAAGTCCATGCCAGGAGCGTGAGTAATGAAGCTGTATGGTGAGCAAAGCCCCGAGCACGACAATATGCTGAATGGATCTCTGATATCTGCCAAAAATGTGGACCAAGACAGAGCATCTATACACTCCGACGGCTGAAAGGAGTATGACATGGCTACATCATGGGTGAACTAATACCCATGCCGTCTAAGGGTACCAACCGGTCTTAAGTGTGACATAAACCACACGTACAACATCACCGAACTACCAGTGAACACTCCTGTAGGATATGTGCAACAATAAGATGTCGATCGCAGGGTCTCTGCTACAATCATAGGTATAATGGTGCGACCCTCTCTAAGAGCTCTCACGACCATGATCACACCAATGTCTATCTCATCCATGTAACGCGGCATGTAGACATATGACAGTATACATTGCATCAGTACATCAACCCTGGCCAAACGCCAATGGTCCTCCGGTTCTGTGAAATCCCTGGAATGTCGTGAATAACTATCCTCTGAGCCAAATCTGTCATACAGAAAACGCTGGGATATCACATGGCTAGATGTCAGCTCATTATGCACTACTCTGCGCCGCAATCCTGTGAGGGTCATGAATTGTCTACTCATGTCTCCCAGAGCCAGATGCACGCAAGGTATGTCTAAAGGCAGCATCGTCAACCGTGCATACTCCTCCAGAGTAGGAGTCAACTCATAGGTGCCGAATCAGAATACATGCCTATCCGGTAACCAATGCTCTAGCATCCCGTCCACAAACCCTGCGGGAACCTGAAAAGGCAATAAAGTCATGGTATCAAAGAATCGATCTCTGATCACCACAATGCGGTGGTGACATGCTATCATACCACGATCGCATACCCAATACCACCACCCGGCGAAGGGTATGATCTATACTGACTAGCTGTCAAAGAAGACATACATGACGGTAGTGTCATAAGACCATCCAGGGGTCAATGTCGAATATCTCTGTACATACATACATATTCATAACATGATACATGCATAGCAGATAATAGATGACAATATGATATAGGGAATGAAAAAATGGTGCATACATTCCTAAGTATATCATCATCTAATACATCAGCTCTGTATAACTACAAATACAGGGAGATGGGGCACAGCCGCCCTACTGCTAACAGAGGCCTATCAAAAGATATAATGAGAATGGGGAACAGCCACCCAATATCTAAATAGAGGCCTATCAAAAGATATAACGAGAATATACATCAGAAGAAAACCACGGTATCGATGTCTACGTCCTCAATCCTGTCCACCTAATGTAACTCCTCCTGATCACTAGATCTCTATCAACAGAGATGTCATGCCTATAAAGAAGAGGATCTGCGCCGGTAAATCGAATGGGTCGTTTGAGGGGCCAGCGCCTGAGCTGGAAGGAACAAATAACTCCGCCTCTGCTGGATCTCTACCCAAATGCCGGATAAATATGTGCCTGATCCAACTGTCGGGTCAAGCTATCAATTTGGGTCATATGAGTCAGAGCTCGGACATAAGCTACCCAATCCGTCATCATCTAGGATCCTAGAACCATATCCCCCATAAACTGTGTGCCGCGGGACTGGGCTCCAATAGTGCGAGGGGACCACCACCGCTGGAACGCCTCCTGAGTGCAAGGACCCTCTGATAATGCAAAACTGTCAACCCCCAACATTGGGATATCAGTGATGGGTGACTGTGATACGGGCCAATGACGCCTGACAGGAGGCAAGATTGGTATACGGATCTCCCCTGTGGTGCTCCTAATGGCACGCTCTCCTAAATAGAGCTCACAGCCTCCATCTGTGAAGAGAGGAACTCTCCTGGTGGAAATCAAATACTCGACTCCAGTCGGGTGTCCATCCTCAAAGACGATGGTCAAATGTTCCTCTGAATAGGGAATCCATGTAATGGTACGGTATCGGCAAGAACTCCAAATTGCATCTGACGGTGAGTGAATCCCTCACTCTGAGGGACCTCCGCAGAAAATAGAATGGTGCCATCGTCATCCTCGTGGATAGGTATCTAAACCTAACACACTCACTGGATACAAACATGGGAGCCTCTCATAGGCCCAAAACTGCCAACACAATGGCAAAACATCTGCTATCAGTAAACATTGTTAAACCTATGAATTGGAAAAGACAAGAAAAATACTCACCAGCAGAAATGGGTAAAATCCTAGCCAAGCCTCAGTCAAACCCTGTGAGTGCATACACATGCCCCGGAGGAAATAGGCAAAGGTGTAAGATCCCTAATCATACTCTCCAATACGGACCACATCACGTGTGGAGCTGATCAAAGTAAAGGATATCGTAAAAGAGTTATCTGTTATTAAGCAGCCTCGAATGATCATCAGGAACAATCGCCGCAGAACGCGATCCCTGATCCTGACATCATCAGACACGGGCTCACTCAAATGCCCACTCATATCATCTACACTCAAAGGACCTTAACGGACAGTCCTGCCTTTGAGCGCCTCCGCCGGAACTCCGAATAAGGATCGGACGGCAGTAGGGGTAATATTCGCCATGCAAGGCACTGGCTCCCCTATAAACTCCATACCTATGATAAATCGCCAAAACATAGGCGTCATCATCACTCAGACAACGACGGAGTCTGATGAAACCATCGCTCAGATAATGCCCTGAGGTAACCCCAGGGACAACGACGGAGAAGGATGGAGAAGAATGCCCCGAATCCCCACTCATGCACTACCGCTCTATAGTTAGGATGAAGCGCCTGGTATATGGAGTGAATGCTGAACCAGTTCCCTCGAGGCTGTGTAAAACCAGGAACCTGCATGAAATACAGATCAACATCAAAACCCTTTAATCCTCATCAATAGGAAAGAAGGAAGATCCAAGTTTAACGCCATACCTCGTTAGCATGCAAATAAATCGACGGATGTCTGCTCAAATCACCCAGCAGCTCCGGGTTTGCCACCTGAATACTCGACAGCTCCCTATGAGGGACATGTGCAACAGGATCGGGATCCTCATTCAGAATATCCGCCTCCTCATCCTCAACGGCTGGCACATCTACCCGGACAGGACGAATCACAGCCTCCACCAACCGAAGAGGCTGTCTGACAGAACAGGGCACCCCTATGTGGGTCCCACCCCTCCGGCTCGGTCCAGTTCGAGTTGCAAAGGAGTTCTTGCGGACTAGAAAGGTCAAATCAAGAATAAAAATGCCACGCGATTGAGCAAAATAGCATGCAATCCTGGTCTTCTCAAATGAAATTGTGAGTCAATACATCGCTCATTGGTAGTCACCCGAACAAGAGGTATACCCTGCCGATGATCTCAGTTGTCATAAATCACATACGGCAATACCTTATACAGTTCTGATGCCGCCAACTCCGGGTCGTTACCCTACGTGCGTCCCCGACGGGAGTTACAACGTGAGTCCCCGACGGGGGTTACAACGTGAGTCCCCGACGGGGGTTACAACGTGAAGCCCGATGGGGGTTACAATGAGTGCTCATCCGTTAACACACAAATCAGCGAAGGTTAAGCAGCCTTGACATCATGATAACCGTTGGAAGCAAACCCAACAGAGCCTCGGAAACCATCCGATGACCAGTCACTGCTACACACACCAGCGATGGTTACAACGTATGTCCCTGACGGGGGTTACAACGTAAAGCCCCGGCAAGGGTTTACAACATACGTTCAAGCCGTTGACACACATATCAACAAAGGTCAAGCAGCCTTGACATTATCTCAACCGATAGCGATTAAACCTATCAGAGCTCTAGAGCTATTCGAGGATTTCATGCTCGATTACTCATATTCCCCCAACGGATCCCCGGCGGGGGTCACAACGCAATGTTCCGTTGATTCACACGTCAGCGAAGGTCAAGCAACCTTGACGATCTACTTACAGATGCTCATCCATTAACAAACATATCAACGAAGGTCAAGCAGCCTTGACAGTATATCCTACAGGATTTTCTAGCCGTTGAATCACATGTCGGTGAGATACACATCAACGAAGGTCAGGCATCCTTGACAACATTTGTTGTTGGCAGTAAATCCAACAGAATCTTGACATGTCCTGGAGATACCAACCATGAAAGGTCAATGATATCAAAGAGGATAAATGATGGAATATGTTATACACATCCTCAAACAGATCAAGCTTTATTCCCACAGATCTCTTGCACATAAGAGGTACATCTTCAGAATCAAGTCGTTATCAAGAACACAGGAATTTGGTGATAACTCGAACATCAACATCCTAATGATTAAACATACATCAAATCGGTGATTTATTTCCCAATCCCGTAACAGATGCGAGGAAGCAATCATCCCAAGCATGTTGGGCTACAACCCCGTACACATGCCTCATACATTTGCATCATTTTGTTACCCATAGTACCACGTTTGTCTTGTTGCGTTTCAAGTGTCTAGGATTCTTTATCCTACCCATGCATCGCCATGCATGAGTATGATAAAGAGGGACATCTGTAGACACTCGAAATTTTCTATACTACTATCACTAACATTGCAGGAGGACATATTCGTCTTTTAAGAGGGAACCCTGAAAGACAATCCAAATCCATACAGGATACTACCAAAAGTTCAGCATCAACCCCAGATCACACTCTAGGAGTAACAGTTCCAACCTCGGATGTAACCCCGAGACATATAGATCCAATACCAGAACACACACCGGAGAATACCGATTAATCTCGGAGATAACCCCGAGGTATCCAGTCTCAGTCCCAACTATAGGAATAGCCACCAACCTTGGTGATAACCCCAAGGGATGCAGTTTCGGCGATAACCCCAAAAATGCTTGTTTCAAATGCGACTAGCTTCAATCACGACGCTCACAACGAGATACACTGCACCTACCCAACAATGACATCGGGAAGACAAGCATACCTCAAAGGTGACAATGAGGACCTTCAACAATTGCAGCAGTCCAATCTCAGCGAAGTTTGAGCAACGTCTACTTTATCAGCCCAATCCAGCAATAACACCGGTGAGGGGAAACATCGTCATCTCATCAACACGATGCCACATCACGTCTCTACGCAACAATGGCCCACAAGACTAACTAATCCCGAGTGACTATTGTGCGGGGTAACGGATGAAAGTTGAAGCTTGAAGACCGGAGGGCATCGTCCCATCTTCAATGACTTCATACAAACTCTAATCCCGTGCCATCGTACAACTCTCGACAATAGCGATCCGAAATAGGTCCTGTATACCTCAAACGAATGCCCAGATTGCACTTCTGAAAGTTCGAGTGGACATTATAGTACCAGAGTGCACGTACTTCGAGACAAACTGACCCGAAAAACTCGAGCCCACCCGGGTTGCCTCTGGTACACCTACGGCTAAAATGCCTATAAATAGAGGGCTTGGACTGCCCATTTTGCAAGAGAAAAAGGCGAGGAAGCCCTGACCAATTTTCTTTGCACTCACCCCATGCAGTGTACTTTCCCCTTTTAAACACCTGTGAGCTCATATATAGCCCTTTTTTACCTACAAAAGTCAGTGTTTACCCACTCTAAAGATATAAAAGTCTTCTTTAGCAGTCAGCTGTAAGCCTTTTCACACACTTTAGAGTATTTCTCTTCATCTTTGCACATACCCTTCTACACGTTGAGAGTCGTGTTGCTTGCTTTTGCTCGGACTTCGGTCCGTGGTTTCATTTTCAGTCTGTATATATATACATAAATATCTACATTTATATATATTAACTGTGTGTCGAACTTTGTTCGATGAGCCTAGACTTCGGTCTGGTGCGTTTACTGCTTTAATATATATATATATATATATATATATATATATATACACACACATTTATATATATTAACTGTGTGTTGACTTTGTTCGATGAGCCTAGACTTCGGTTTAGTGCGTTTACTCCTTATATATATATATATATATATATATATTTCGTCCCACATGGAGTTTACTTCATGGTGGTTGATTGCTTTTATAGTTTTCTTTACGTTTCGTCGTGCCTGGAGTTTACTTCGTGGCAGTTGATCGCTTTGTACATCTTAATTTATATTTTGTCCCGCCTGGAGTTTCCTTCGTGGCGGTTGACCGTATTTACAGCTTTATTTACATTTCGTCACTTTGGAGTTTCCTCCGTGGCGGTTGATAACTTTTAATGACTTTATTTACATTTCGATCCCCATGGAGGTGCTTCGTGGTTGGTGATCGTATGCGTATATATATATTTCTGACTTTTATATATATACCGCCATCGCTTTCATACAAATTGTGGTATCTTATGCGCCTAGGAATCATATGATCACAGATTCAACCTATTGGATCTAGATTTGGTTCCGTGATGGACATTTTCAATTTGTGGCGACTTATAAATTATTTTCATGGTATCGAATTTCCTCGAGATGGTTTCCATACCCATGAGGAAGTCGGTATTATTTTGTACATTATTTTCGTACGGATGCCTCGCATTCGTAAAATAAAATCAATCAAGCCGAACACTTAATAAAATGGGAGTGTAAAAGGTCTTAATTACTATTGAGCATCAGGGTTTGAAAAACCTTTTTTTTATAAAACATCATTGGTATACCTTGTTAAAAACTGAATTTTTACATAAATTCAAACCCTGTGTATATAGGTTCGAACGAGGCCTCGCACTACTTCTAAATAATAGCACATTGACCCACACACACACATTCAGATAATAGTTTCTTGAAAAGAGGCGGTCATAGTGGTAACTTGGGATGTCGGGGGTGCCTAACACCTTCCCCCGCATAACCAAGTCCCGGACCCTAATGAATCTCTGATTCAATCAAACCCGTTTAGTAGTGTCACATCACTGGGTCAATGTGCAAACCTTTTCTCAGTTGTGTTGGTACAACCATTTAAAAACCAACTGGCGACTCTTAACAGTCCATCGTTGACATTATACATGTCGGACCTTTTTCACTTATTTTTTTTAACAAATCTCATCTAAAATGAGAACACCAAAGAACAAGTAACGGAAAGGGACATCTAAAAATCCCGACGTCGACACCATTTTATTTCAAAAATAATAAATATTTATGAAATATACTCTAAATAATTAAAAACTATTTTTTAGAATTTAAAATAATTTTTTGGAATTTAATTAGTATTTTTAATAATTAAAATCTATTTATTTTGATTTATTAATTAAAATAAATCATTTTTGTAATTAATTTCTTAATTAAACTGTCGCTAAAAGGGCCCTATAGCCACAGACCCATCGCTATAGGTGTTCTTGGCCAGTTCTTGAACATTCATCAGCAAACCCAGAAAACCAAGTCAATACACAAAGTGGGTAGTTTGATCGGTTCTAGATTCTAGGTTATCAAGCTTCTGAGTTTGTAATTTTGTTAGAATTATAGTATTCATGCAACAATACAATCTAGATTCAATTCCATTCCCAAACAACAACAGATCTATGAGATAATGGCCTTACAAAATCATGTCAGAGTTGTTCTTCATTTCTGGGTTTTCCAGAAATGAAGAACAGTTCATACTGCCTTCTTTGAAGCTTCATAAGTTGGATTACATTCTTATTCAGTGTAATCTAAAGGTTTGATCTTGAAGAGCACATGGCAGGGTACAACAGCATGTCATCAGATTTGACTAATAACAACAAGAAATGAAGATTTGATCCAGTCAAACTACATGTCAGGGACTTGTTCTTGAAGATTCTGGGTTTTCCAGAATCTTCATCAAGGCAGATCGGTCAAGCTAGTTTGACCGAGATTAAAAACAATTTTGTTAGGGGCTTGAGTGAAATAAAAGCTTAAGCATGTAGTCTTCATGTCATACTTCAACCCTAAAATAACAACCGGACCAAATACATTACCAGAAACAAGATCAATGGACTTGAAAATCACTATCAGACGAGATCTGGGTTTCTGGGTTGCCCAGAAACCCATTTCTGTGACTGGTCAATGCAGTTTGACTACTTATAAAAGGAAATCTAGACATGTTTAAACCTTAATTCAAGTTGCATAACTAAGATTACATAACATACTACCAGTAAAAACATTTAACAAACTAAAACCATTACCAGACATCGATCTATGAAGCCTGACATTTGCTTGTCAGATGAAAATTTATAACTTTTCCAGATTTAAGAAAACTCTAAATCGTGCATCTAGATGTTATAGATCCATGATCTATCAACCCAGATCACTTATATACACCCTATTACACAACTTTAAACAACAACTAACATCAAACAACATGGATCACATAATTTTCGAAAATTTTGGGTTTTATACCTTTCAAGCTTGATCTTTGATTTCTGACTTTTGATTGTTGCTCTTGGCTTGATAAGAGGCCAACATAGCTTAACTTTTCTCTCTCTCTCTCTCTCTCTCTCAATCTAGATTTTTGAAATGGATGAAAGAGAATGGCTTGGAAATAATAAGACATGAAGACAAGGTTTTCTTACTTTTTAAGATATAAATCTTTGATTCATTGAACTTGCTATGCTAGGTGTCAAGAAAATCTGATATTGGTGATATATAGAGCACATAAGATAGCCTTTAGTTAGTCACCAAACAATATATTGGCATGATTTACACTCCAACCTATTAAAGAATTCTAAAGGGCATTATTGTCATTTTTTATTTAATTTAAATGGCAATTTGGACATTGGCCAAATCCTTAGGGTTTAGGGTTTGAGTTAATTAGGGTTTAGGGTTTAGAACATTTAGGGTTTATAATTTAATTTCTAACATTTCTAAATTATGTTTAAAAAATTGAAAATTAATATTTCTTCATTATAATTAGAATTTTGTAATTATATTAAAAAAATTAATCATAATTTAAATCTCGCTAATTAAGATTAGTATTTCCTAATTAAAATTGCTAATTAAGCAATTAGTGTGACGCCCCCAAAATTAGGTATACATCACCCATCTTGAGTCGCTTGGATCGTGATGCGAATTCAAATACAACTTAATAATACAACAAGTGTAGGTATACAATACGACAAAACATAAACCGTGAGTTTGAATACAAATATTGTCTACTAGAGTATACAAACTCAAAAGGAGTCCTCATTACAATTATTATCACACTATTTCACAGAATAGTGAGGACTACTAATGCACCATCTAGGACCATCACTCCGTTTCCCGACTCATTCCCGCTATATTCTCATTTCCGGAAGAGAACAGTGAAACTTTTCCGTAGTCATACATACCAACTCTGGTCCCAACAATGTTGCTTCACCCACCTCATCCTAACATATTGGAGAGCGACACTTTCGTCGATATAATGCTTTGAATGGAGCCACACCTATACTTGCCTGATAGCTGTTGTTGTAGGAGAATTCCACCAATGGTAAATACTTATCCCAACTCCCTTTGAAGTCTAAGACACAGAGTCTTAATAGATCTTCAAGAGTTTGAATAGTCCTCTCTGATTGTCCGTCCGTTTGAGGAAGGTATGCCAAACTGAATCGTAAATCCGTGCCCATAGCTTTTTGCAAGCTAACCCAATATCATGAAGTGAATCTTGGGTCACGATCCGAAACTATGAATACTGGCATGCCATGCAATCTCACAATCTCATTTACATACATACGAGCAAGTCGTTCAAGGGAATAAGTCTCCCATATCGGCAATAAATGAGCAGACTTAGTTAATCTATCAATAATAACCCAAATCACATTTATGCCTTGAGAAACCGTGGGAAGACCCGTAACGAAATCCATGGTAATGTGTTCCCACTTCTATTTTGGAATCTCAAGTGGTTGCAATGGACCCTTTGGCACTTGATGCTCCGCCTTTACACGTTGACAAGTTAAACACCTCGAGATAAACTTCGTGATCTCTCTTTATATTGTTCCACCAAAATGTATGTCGAAGATCACGATACATTTTGGTACTTCCAAGATGGATTGCAAACGGTGTGTTGTGTGCCTCCATCATGATTATATGTTTCAAGTCAGAATCGTTAGGGACACAAAGTCTAGAGTTGACTCGAAGTATTCTTTCTTCATCGATTCTTGCTTCTAGAATAACACCTTCTTGTACTTTCTTCTTCATACGCATCAGCTACGGGTCTATGGCTTGAGCAATTTTAACTTTTTCGATTAAAGTCGGTTCTATGCGTATACTTGACATCATCGCATGGGTCCCCCGAGTCTTGAATTCTATCTTCATCTTTTGTAAATCACAAAATGGGCCTTTGTGTTGTGACATCGCTTTTCGTTCCGCATATGATCTTCTACTTAATGTGTCAGCTACCACGTTCGTTTTTCCAGGATGGTATTGAATGGTATGGTCGTCGTCTTTCAACAGCTCGAGCCAACGTCATTGCCGCATGTTGAGTTCATTTTGGGTGAAGAAATATTTGAGGCTTTTATTGTCTGAATATATCTCCACTTTCTCCCCCTATAAATAGTGCTTCCAGATCTTTAGCGCGAAAAAGACTGCTGCCAACTCTAGATCACGAGTAGGATAATTCCTCTCATATTCTTTAAGTTGTCGCGAGGCATAGGCTATGACATTCCAATGTTGAATGAGAACACATCCTAACCCTTTTCCTGAAGCATGACTGTAGATAACAAATCCATCCGAACCAGATGGTATTGTCAGAACAGGTGCCGAAATGAGTCTCCTCTTGAGATCTTGAAAACTCTTCTCACATTCCTCGCTGCATACGAATTTTTTATCTTTACGAGTCACCTGAGTTAACGGAGTAGCGATTCGAGAAATTCCTTCCACGAATATCCGATAATAACCAGCTAAGCCCGAAAGCTTCGTGCTTGATCCACAGGCTTGGTTGCTCCCAACTTTGTGTTGCTTCAATCTTCGTCGGGTCAATAGATACTCCATGTTTTGATACCACGTGCCTAAGGAATGCTACTTCCTCAAGCCAGAACTCTTATTTATTTAACTTGGCATATAGCTTATTTTCACGAAGCCTTTGGAGTACAAGCTTCAAATGGTGCTCATGATCTTCACGACTTTTGGAATATATGAGGATGTAATCAATAAAGACAACAACGAACTGATCCAAATATTCCTTGAATACTCGGTTCATTATATCCGTGAAAGCCGCAGGAGCGTTAGTCAATCCGAAAGACATGACTAAGAATTCATAATGCTCGTACCGAGTTCTGAAGGCAGTCTTTGGAATATCCTCATTTCTAATCTTCAGCTGATGATATCCAGAATGAATATCAATTTTTGAAAAGAATTGTGCTCCTTGCAACTGGTCAAACATGTCATCAATGCGAGGTAGCGGATACCTATTCTTGATGGTGACATGGTTCAATTCTCGACAGTCAGTACAAAGTAGCATACTCCCATCTTTCTTCTTTACAAATAAAACAAGAGCACCCCAAAGGAGATGTACTAGGACGAATGAAACCGATGTCCAAAAACTCCTGTAGTTTGACCTTTAACTCCTGAAGTTCAATAGGAGCCATTCGATATGGGGTTTTAGAAATGGGCTTTGTACCAGGTTCAAGGTCAATAAAGAATTCAACTTCACGTTCCGGGGGTAGACCGGGAAGTTCTTCAGGAAATACGTCAGGAAATTCACTAACCACAAAAATTTTATTCAAATCTGACGTGTTTTTATTCAAGTCCATAACATGGGCTAAGAAAGCTTGACATCCATTTTTTAATAAACGAATGGCTTTATGGCTTGATATGACAGTGATTG
This sequence comes from Panax quinquefolius, assembly GCA_020205615.1. NCBI lineage: Eukaryota > Viridiplantae > Streptophyta > Magnoliopsida > Apiales > Araliaceae > Panax > Panax quinquefolius. The sequence goes on along the minus strand of CM035167.1, from coordinate 38,456,556 downwards.
ATTTTAGTGGTTTAGTTGCTTGAATTCGAATAACAGGTTGGTTAGGAATATGAAAACCAACAACCTTACGAAAACATTCAATTTTGGCATGATGAGTAGTTAACCAATCAATCCCTAAAATCACGTCAAATGCAAGTATCTTTAAAGAGATAAGTTCAACAGGTAATGTGATGGTGCCAACTTGGATCAAATAAGATTTATAAATAGTGGATGTAATGAAAGTTTCTCCTCATGAAGTCTCCACAGATAAGTCAAAGTCTAATTTCTCCGGAGTCAAGTTAAACGTTGAGCACAAGCAAAAGAGATAAATGAATGGGTAGCACCGGTATCTAGTAAGGTATAAACTTTGCAAGAATTTATGATTAGCTTACCCGTGATCACCTCGTTTGGGTTCCTCGCATTTTTACCAGCCACGACAAACGCTCTTCTAGGAATCGTTAACTTTGACTTTTCTGGGACAGCCTTTTGAGTCACCATCCCCGCTGGACTTAGTTTCGCTACAGTACAAACTTCTATTTTCATGGCCACGATTACCACCAGAGTGGTTGCCGCTTTTGTCCGAATGTTTTCCTCCTCGCTGGTTTTCATTGCTTCGATGACTGCTGCCACCGGTAAGACCTTGGTTGTGGTCCTTCGGTTGAACATACTCATTATCTCGCTCTAATAATTGAGCCATGTTTACAACATTTGAATATAAAGAAAATTTATGAGAGATAAGATATTGCCAAATCTCAGGTTTTAGACCTCTCAGAAACATCCGCGTCATTCATTCCTTATTCTCTACCAAATGAGATGCAAACCTGGATAACTCTGCGAACTTTGCCTCGTATTGGGACACCGTCATGTTATTTTGTTCCAGTCTAATAAACTCTACCTCCTTCATATGGCGAATACTTTCAGGAAAGTACTTCTCATTGAAAAGTTTCTGAAACGTTTCCCAAGACATGCTGAGTGCGGTAGGCTGGGTACGCTTCAAAGACTCCCACCAGTAGTCTGCCTCACCACGGAACATAAACGTGGCGAATGGAACCTTCTGTTCCTCCGTGTATCCCAAGACATCAAATATCTTGGTAATTTGTTAGACCCACGATTCTGCCTTGATCGGATTCGGCTTTCCCGCAAATTCTGGTGGTCCCAACTCTTTGAACTCCTTGGCTGTGACAAGTCGCGCATTGCTATCATTTCCACCTGTATTTTGTACATGAGTCTCCCTCGTCTGATTTTGCATGAATTGCAAAAAGCTTCTAAACATCCCGTCGTTCATCGTCTGCTCAGTGTTGTTGTTTACAGGAGGAACAATGTCGTCCTGTTTCACGTTCTCCTCATTGGTGAGTAAAGGTTTCTCCAAGGTCTCATTACTCCACTGTTAACATTCTCAGTTACCATTCTCAAATACTGCCATAAAAAAAGGGTTAATTAAAGAAATTAACATATCACACAATATCCCTATATTCTGACCAACCAACAATTAAGCTTAGGTAGGACACATTAGCGAAGGATTTACTTGTCTCTCTCCTCCTAGTTCTATTCCCCGATCTCCGCCAGAGATCATATCCCTAAGCTTTGATACCAACTGTGACGCCCCCAAAATAGGTATAAAACACCTATTCTGAGTCGCCAAATACATGGTATAGAAACAACCACAACTTTGTTAATACAATTGTCGTGTAAAATACGATAACACTTAAACTGTGAGTTTAAATACAAATATTGTCATCTAGACAATATCCACACTCAAATAAGTCCTCATTACAATTATTGATACACTATATTACAAAATAGTGAGGACTACTAAAGCAACTTTGTGACAACCCTCAATCCATCTAACCTATTCTGAGTCGCCAAATACACGGTACAAGAAACAACTACAACTTTATTACAACAATTGTCGTGCAAAATACAACAACACATATGCTGTGAGTTTTGATACAAATATATCCCAACTGTGACTCTCATCCCAACCTTGGATAGCACGTCACAATGGCACCTTACATAAAGGTATAGTTAAAAATTGTTTTAGAAATTAAAATCTTTGGGAAGTGCTCAAGGAAACCTTCGTACATGGGAGGACATGCGTCTAGGTTATTATAGATATCATTTGTCCACAAAATTATCCTTGATTGACCCAATAGACCCCAAAGAAAAATGAGAAGATTACTATCATATTCTTTACAATGGTTAGTCTTCTCTTGACATATAATTATCTCAATTGTCTCTAATTGAGAATTATACTTCAAACAAACACCAAGATTATATAGGTAGTGCTCGTAGATATACTCAGCAAGTGGATGTGCACAATCCTATCTTATGGTGACACGAGGTTGTATGTCATTAGACATCTTGTATGATGGTGGAAAAACACCCTTCCAACGTTGGGCTCGCCTCACCCTATTTGATTCACCAAATATAACTACTAAATGATGACCACCGTTCTATTCCCCTGTTACCCCAGCTCGACCCAGCTACACTCTTATTACCTGTAATGAATTGTGAAACAAAAGGGCGAGCACAACTTGCCCAGTAAAGAATATCATGACTAAAGATAATTAAATTATCAATAGTCTTCATCAGTAATAAATCAGAGATTTAGAACATATGGTAGATGATAAAAAAGTTCAACCATAGTTGCAGCGGAACGAGAAATCCATTAGAATAGTCAAATAGACCATGAAGTCTATTATCTTCTCCATTTTAAAAATCCACGAATAATGTTTTATCCCTGTAACATCAATCAACAGTTCTGGTCCACAATCATATGAATAACTCATAATCATAATTGTGATTCTAAATTCCTCTTCGCATCCAGGACGAAGATAATTTTCATCACATGTCTTTACCTGAAACATCAAAGATCATGGTTATACCAAATCACAGTTCCTGTTTATAATCATACTAACAATTTCACCTTTGCACTACGCCCAAAGATATTCATCAACAGACCATCTTTGCACTACAGGCCAAAGATATTCAACAATAGGTTATATTTGCAGTACGGGCCAAAGATATTCATCAACAATTCATCTTTGCACAACAGGCCAAAGATATTCATCAACAGTTCATATTTGCACTACATGCCAAATATATTAATATCTCAAAGAAATATATAATCATTTCAGAATTAATATAAACAATAATTATAACCATGTTGATCCATTCACCTTTGCACTTAAGCTAAAAATATTCAATTGTAAATTCAATGGTCATGATCATACCCGTCAACAATTCAACTTTGCACTACCAAAGAGAACCCATAGTCACAATCATACCAATAATTTACCCATCTTTACACTTAAGTCAAAGAGAAATTCCATCACTAGGGTTATAAAAATGTTATATATGATAATAAAAATAATATAATCAACATATATATTTAATCTCAATAGTAATATTCATAAAACAACTATAATTTGGTTAGAAAAAGAAACCAATTTTGTCGTGAATATAATCCGGAAATAGTAACTCGTGAATAGTAACTCATGAATAATAACTCGTGAATAGTAACTCATGAATAGTAACTCGTGAATAGTAACCCCGACATGAAAAAGGTAAAAATTCCACAATAAAAACCATACCAATATTTCGGTATAATGATATTGAAAGAATAAAATTTCTTAAGCTTATAAACAATTTATTTTAATTGTTTACACTTTACTAAATAATGCATTTAGTCATTCTAAAATGCCAAACTCATAAGATTTCATCACCAATAGCCAAAACCCTCATAAAAAATCTGCATATACCTCATGTAGGATTCTCAAGCCATAAAATCTTATTTTCTAATTTTCTTACTTCACATAACGTATTTAATTCATTTACTCATAACTAGTCCATTTTTATAAAAATTACCAAATAAGTCCCTAAAAAATTTCTTTTCAGGGATTTAGCATAATATAGTCCCACATTGAACATATATTTTTCTCAAAATTTTTAAAATTCATTTACTATTTTTCATATGGCCATAATAGTCGAATATTTAGACATTTATCATAAATTATACTTTTATCCAAAAATTCCGAAATTTACAGAGTATACTTCTATTATATACATGTACTCCCAATAAAAATTTCACCAATTTTGGAGTTAACCACAAGGAGTTATAAGGGTTTACTTTTAAAATAGTATTTTCTCATAAAATTCATAACTCCTAATCTATACATCCAAAAATCACCATTTTTGGACACAATTAAGAAAACTCATCAAATTATCATTTCCCATTTTTCCAGAATTTTTTGAAGGTCAAAAAAATTACGAAATTGAAAAACATAACAATCCTTAAAATCCCCTACCTCAAAAAAGCAGTACTTCTGACTGGAATATCGGATGAAAAGCTGAAGCAAACTTTTACTGAAAAGTAACTCTCAAAGTATCTAAATACTCACAAAAATATGCTCAACAATATTGAGAGAGAAAACTTATGTTTCTGGTGTGATTTTCAATTTCAACATAAGCACCTATTTATGAAAAAATGTTAGAATGCCAAAGGAGACTAAATTAATAAAATAATATTATTTTCTCAATTCTAGCACATGGTTTGAAAAGTAAAAGTGGGTCCCACCCATAATTTTAATAAAATTATTTTATTTTCTGAAACTTCAACAATTCATAGAAAATAGCCTGTTTATCAAAAAAATACGAATTTTATGTCCATTCCACACGAAATCGAATTCTCTACAACTTTACAGAAGAAAGTTTTTCCAAATTTCAGACCAAAAATATCCGAAATCCACAAACGAACGATTTTCAACACTATTTCAACACCTTTTAAAATTCATAACAAATCATGCGTTAATTTATAACGGTTCAAAATTTGTGGATATATACTCAACTTATATATGTATAACATATCCAAAAATCACAACGATCCAACGGTCATATCAAAATTATAACTCACGCAATAGAGCTTTAAGAACACCAATTTGATCTTTTAATACCTCCAATCCGACAAAATACTGATAAAACACCTCAACATTAATTTCTTCTTTTATAACCACATAAATAAATCCATCATTTATATCCGCATCAAATAAATATTTCCTTATCATATAAATCTATAATTAATGTGACGCCCCCAAAATAGGTATACAACACCCATTCGGAGTCGTCAAAATACATAGTACAAAAACAACTACAACTTTATTAATACAACATAAAAACTGTGAGTTTAAATACAAATATTGTCATCTAGACAATATCCACACTCAAATAAGTCCTCATTACAATTATTAATACACTATTTTATAGAATAGTGAGGACTACTAGAACAACTTCTAAAACCATCATTCCACACCCCGACTAGTACTCGCTACATTCTCGCCTCCTGAGAAGAAAAATGGAACAACGAGGAAAAGGGTGAGCTCAACTAGCCCAGTAAAGAATATTATGACAAAGATAACATAGAACAAATTATCGTTAGTCTTCAATAGGGAAAAATCTAATAGAATACAATAGACAACCAGTTTTAAATCAATCTTCGCAGCGGAAATAATAATTCATTAGAAGTGTTAAGTAGAGAATGCAAACTACTATCTTCTATATATGAATTTAAAAGTTCATCGTCGATATTTTATCCTTGTAACATCAATCAATATATATCTGGAATTAAATATTTATCTTCGCACTACAGGCCAAAGATATTCATCAGTTGGTCAAGTTCATCTAAACACCAGTTTATCTTTGCACTACAGGCCAAAGATATTCATCAAAAATCATTCATCTTTGCACTACAGGCCAATGATATTCAGTAATATCATCATTTAGGACTGAGGATGATAAAAAATATTTTAAAGAAAACGAATCCAGTGAAACAAAAGAACAAGTATTAAGGATTCATACTTTAAATAACCCAAGTTCGAAAATATTTCACAAATAACCAAAGTGGAGTAAAGTTTAAGAATGAAGACCAAAACAGAAATTCAATCAAAGATAGGACCTATAGCAGACAATCTTGGACATAGAAAAGAAAATTTAATTTTTCTGTGAATAGTGTCGTATTCGTAAATAGTGTCGTATACGTGAATAGTGCCGTATACGTGAATAGTAACTCCGACACCAAAAGATAGAAATTTCACAAAAAAAATACCATCATGCTTTCGTGAATAGTACTCATGAATAGTAACTCGTGAATAGTAACTCATGAATAGTAACTCGTGAATAGTAACTCATGAATAGTAACCTCGACATAATTAAAACTTCCAAAAATCAATTATTTCGCAACTTCGGAACTTCAATAATTCATAATAAATAGCCCTTTTATCAGAAAATTCGAATCTTGCTACTTTTTATAGGAAATTCAATTTTCTACAACTTTATAGAAGAAAGGTTTTCCAAATTCCAAACATAAATTGACTGAAATCCATAAACGGGCGATTTTCTGATTTATAATCAAATTTCAGTCAAGAAATGGGCCCACAGTCATGTTTAACATGTTTTAAACAACTTTTGCAACAAAAATACTCTTTCTCCTCATATACTCATATATCCCACATTCATTGTAAAAAAATATCATCATTATTATAAAATATAATAAAATATTATTTTATCAGAAAAGATAAAATATCAATTTTTAACAATTGTCACTTTAAAAATTTTCTCCATCTATATCCACATAAAATCAATATTTTCCTCATCATATAAATTAATAATTAATTATTCACAAATAATATTACAGAATCACAGTATTGGCAACCAGTAGTAGTTCCGAGAAAGAGGGGCTTTCAATAAGGATTTCTCTCATCTTGGCCTTGATTAGGTGACCAAACCTCTCCTGTACGTAACTTTCTAGACATTGCCAATAATGTTTTCTAATAATATTATTCAGATAATATGAATTATTTCTTCGATAATGGAAAATCTTGTGTAGTGACAATTATTAAAACAACGATAATATAAAATATCAACGCTTGACAATTATTGAATCAATAAAATAAAATTACGAACATTAACTCATCGTAACAATTATTGAGTAGTGCCTTCTTACGTAAGAATCAATAATTGGTGCAATACTGGTAATGCTTCTTGCAACAACGCCAGACATCTTGTGTTTTAACCACCGAGTATTCCAATAGTATTAACGGTAACAACTACGCCGTTATTTATAAACAACTTATACTTGTCATTTTTTTCATCCAATCGCTTTCTGTTATGGGCCCACAAAAGACTGCGTCGTCGTATGAATATTCCCCGATAGCAAGAATATTCCACGACCAAACGAATATTCCCCGACAACAATGAATATTTTATAACCACCTGCTTATTTTTAAAATATTCGGGCATTTTACCCATAACTAACCACATTAATCAATTCAACACTTACTATTTCAAAATAATAAATAGAGGAAATTAAATTTCATTTATTAATAATTTGGGGTCTTACAACCTCCCCTCCTTATGAAATTTCATCCTCGAAATTGACGTACGTACCTGGTGTTTCGAAAAGATGAAGATACCTCGCTTTCATTTTCGTTTCCAACTACCAGGTCATTTCCTCAATAGCATGGTTTCTACAAAAAACTTTAACTTCTGGTATGACCTTCATACGTAGGACATGCTCCTTCCTATCCAAGATCTTGACAGTTACCTCTTCGTACGTTAAGTCTTCGGCTATCTCATCCGGTTCTAACTCAATAACGTGGTTTGGGTCTTTCACATATTTACGTAGCACTGATATATGAAAAATATTATGAACACGAGATATACTTGGAGGTAACACGAGTCTATAGGCCACATTTCCTACTCGTTTAAGAATCTGAAATGGACCAATAAATTGTGGATTGAGCTTTCCTCTCTTCCTGAATCTTGTAACTCCCTTCCATGGAGCCACACGCAACAATACATGATCCCCAATACTAAATTCCACGTCCTTTCGATGAAGATCCGAATAACTCTTTTGTCGTTCCTGTGCCATTTGAATATGTTGTCGAATCGTTTGGATCTTCTCCGTAGTCATTCGTACCAACTCTGGTCCCAACAACGTTGCTTCTCCTACCTCATCCCAACATACTGGAGAGCGACATTTTCGTCCATATAATGCTTCAAATGGAGCCACACCTATACTTTCCTGATAACTATTGTTGTAGGAGAATTCCACCAATGGTAAATACTTATCCCAACTGCCTTTGAAGTCTAGGACACAGAGTCTTAATAGATCTTCAAGAGTTTGAATAGTCCTCTCTGATTGTCCGTCCGTTTGAGGATGATATGCTGAAATAAATCGTAAATCCGTTCCCATAGCTTTTTGCAAGCTAACCCAAAATCTTGAAGTGAATCTTGGGTCACGATCCGAAACTATGGATACTGGCATGCCATGCAATTTCATAATCTCATCTACGTACAAACGAGCAAGACGTTCAAGGGAAAAAGTCTCCCGTATCGGCAAGAAATGAGCAGACTTGGTTAATCTATCAACAATAACCCAAATAGCATTTATGCCTTGAGAAACCGTGGGAATACCCGTAACCGTGGAAAAATCTAATAGAATACAATAGACAACCAGTTTTAAATCAATCTTCCAGCGAAAATAATAATTCATTAGAAGAGTTAAGTAGAGAATGCAATCTACTATCTTCTATATATGAATTTAAAAGTTCATCGTCGATATTTTATCCTTGTAACATTAATCAATATATATCTGAAATTAAATATTTATCTTCGTACTATAGGCCAAATATATTCATCAGTTGGTCATGTTCATCTAAACACCTGTTCATCTTTGCACTACAGGCCAAAGATATTCATCAGAAATCATTCATCTTTGCACTACAGGCCAAAGATATTCAGTAATATCATCATTTAGGACTGAGGATGATGAAAAATATTTTAAAGAAAACGAATCCAGTAAAACAAAAGAACAAGTATTAAGGATTCATACTTTAAATAACCCAAGTTCGAAAATACTTCATAAATAACCAGAGTGGAGTAAAGTTCAAGAATGAAGACCAAAACATAGATTCAATCAAAGATAGGAACTATAACAGACAATCTTGGACATAGAAAAGAAAATTTAATTTTTCTGTGAATAGTGTAGTATTCGTGAATAGTGCCGTACACGTGAATAGTGCCGTACACGTGAATAGTGTCGTATACGTGAATAGTAACTTCGACATCAAAAGATAGAAATTTTACAAAAAAACATCATCATGCTTCGTGAATAGTACTCATGAATAGTAACTCGTGAATAGTAACTCATGAATAGTAACCTCGACATAAAAAGTTCCAAATTTGATAAAAATTTCCAACCAATATTTTGGCATAATGATATTGAAGAAATAATATCATTTTTAAAAAAAATAATATCCCTTACCTTAGAAAGAATAGTACTTCTGACTGGAATATTGGATATAGTGCTGAAAGAACTTGCACCGTATAGCAATACTCAAAGTACTACAATACTCACAAAATACGCTCGATATTATACAGAGAGAAAGAGAGAGAAATATGTTGCTTCTGGTGTGATTTTCAATTCTAACCTAAGCACCCTATTTATAGGAAAATGCTTAGAACACCAAAGCAGAAATTTTAATATAATAATAATATATATATAAATTTTCTACGCCCAATATTTCAGTCGAAGATCAGCCACTCAAGTAGCCTAAATCACAAAAAAACGTTTTTCTTAATTAAAATAATTAAAACTTCCAAAAATCAATTATTTCGCAACTTCGGAACTTCAATAATTCATAATAAATAGCCCTTTTATCAGAAAATTCGAATCTTGCTACTTTTTATAGGAAATTCAATTTTCTACAACTTTATAGAAGAAAGGTTTTCCAAATTCCAAACATAAATTGACTGAAATCCATAAACGGGCGATTTTACAGACTATAATCAAATTTCAGTCAAGAAATGGGCCCACAGTCATGTTTAACATGTTTTAAACAACTTTTGCAACAAAAATACTCTTTCTCCTCATATACTCATATATCCCACATTCATTGTAAAAAAATATCATCATTATTATAAAATATAATAAAATATTATTTTATCAGAAAAGATAAAATATCAATTTTTAACAATTGTCACTTTAAAAATTTTCTCCATCTATATCCACATAAAATCAATATTTTCCTCATCATATAAATTAATAATTAATTATTCACAAATAATATTACAGAATCACAATACTGGCAACCAGGCCGTTCCGAGGAAAGAGGGGGCTTTCCAATAAGGATTTCTCCTTACTTGGTGGCGCGCAATTAGGTGACCAAACCTCTCCTTAGACAGAACTTTCTAGACATTGCCAATAATGTTTTCTAATAATATTATTCAGATAATATGAATTATTTCTTCGATAATGGAAAATACTGTGTAGTGACAATTATTAAAACAACAGTAATATAAAATATCAACGCAGCAATTATTGAATCAATAAAATAAAATTCTGAACATTAACTACTGTAACAATTATTGAGTAGTGCCTTCTTACGTAAGAATCAATAATTGGTGCAATACCGTGTGCTACTGTGCAACAACGCGTATTACTGTGTTTTAACCACCGAGTATTCCAATAGTATTAACTTGTGAATAACTACGCTGAGTTATTTATAAACAACTTATACTTGTCATTTTTTTTCATCCAATCGCTTTTCGTTATGGGCCCACAAAAGACTGCGTCGTCGTATGAATATTCCCCGATAGCAAGAATATTCCACGACCAAACGAATATTCCCCGACAACAATGAATATTTTATAACCACCTGCTTATTTTTAAAATATTCGCGCATTTTACCCATAACTAACCACATTAATCAATTCAACACTTACTATTTCAAAATAATAAATAGAGGAAATTAAATTTCATTTATTAATAATTTGGGGTCTTACAACCTCCCCTCCTTATGAAATTTCATCCTCGAAATTGACGTACGTACCTGGTGTTTCGAAAAGATGAAGATACCTCGCTTTCATTTTCGTTTCCAACTACCAGGTCATTTCCTCAATAGCATGGTTTCTACAAAAAACTTTAACTTCTGGTATGACCTTCATACGTAGGACATGCTCCTTCCTATCCAAGATCTTGTGAGTTACCTCTTAAATGACGTTAAGTCTTGGCTATCTCATCCCGGTTCTAACTCAATAACGTGGTTTGGGTCTTTCACATATTTACGTAGCACTGATATATGAAAAATATTATGAACACGAGATATACTTGGAGGTAACACGAGTCTATAGGCCACATTTCCTACTCGTTTAAGAATCTGAAATGGACCAATAAATTGTGGATTGAGCTTTCCTCTCTTCCTGAATCTTGTAACTCCCTTCCATGGAGCCACACGCAACAATACATGATCCCCAATACTAAATTCCACGTCCTTTCGATGAAGATCCGAATAACTCTTTTGTCGTTCCTGTGCCATTTGAATATGTTGTCGAATCGTTTGGATCTTCTCCGTAGTCATTCGTACCAACTCTGGTCCCAACAACGTTGCTTCTCCTACCTCATCCCAACATACTGGAGAGCGACATTTTCGTCCATATAATGCTTCAAATGGAGCCACACCTATACTTTCCTGATAACTATTGTTGTAGGAGAATTCCACCAATGGTAAATACTTATCCCAACTGCCTTTGAAGTCTAAGGACACGAGTCTTAATAGATCTTCAAGAGTTTGAATAGTCCTCTCGATTGTCCGTCTGCTTGAGGATGGTATCTTTGAAATAAATCGTAAATCCGTTCCCATAGCTTTTTGCAAGCTAACCCAAAATCTTGAAGTGAATCTTGGGTCACGATCCGAAACTATGGATACTGGCATGCCATGCAATTTCATAATCTCATCTACGTACAAACGAGCAAGACGTTCAAGGAAAAAGTCTCCGTGATCGGCAAGAAATGAAAGCGGACTTGGTTAATCTATCAACAATAACCCAAATAGCATTTATGCCTTGAGAAACCGTGGGAATACATGCTTAGTGGAAAAATCTAATAGAATCTGATAGACAACCGGTTTTAAATCAATCTTCCGGTGAAAATAATAATTCATTAGAAGAGTTAAGTAGAGAATGCAATCTACTATCTTCTATATATGAATTTAAAAGTTCATCGTCGATATTTTATCCTTGTAACATTAATCAATATATATCGAAATTAAATATTTATCTTCGTACTATAGGCCAAATATATTCATCGGTTGGTCATGTATCATCTAAACACTGTTCATCTTTGCACTACTGAGCCAAAGATATTCATCGAAATCATTCATCTTTGCACTACAGCCAAAGATATTCAAGAATATCATCATTTAGGACTGAGGATGATGAAAAATATTTTAAAGAAAACGAATCCAGTAAAACAAAAGAACAAGTATTAAGGATTCATACTTTAAATAACCCAAGTTCGAAAATACTTCATAAATAACCAGAGTGGAGTAAAGTTCAAGAATGAAGACCAAAACATAGATTCAATCAAAGATAGGAACTATAACAGACAATCTTGGACATAGAAAAGAAAATTTAATTTTTCTGTGAATAGTGTAGTATTCGTGAATAGTCTTGAGTACACGTGAATAAAGTGCGTACTACGTGAATAAGTGTCGTATATCGTGAATAGTAACTTCGACATCAAAAGATAGAAATTTTACAAAAAAACATCATCATGCTTCGTGAATAGTACTCATGAATAGTAACTCGTGAATAGTAACTCATGAATAGTAACCTCGACATAAAAAGTTCCAAATTTGATAAAAATTTCCAACCAATATTTTGGCATAATGATATTGAAGAAATAATATCATTTTTAAAAAAAATAATATCCCTTACCTTAGAAAGAATAATACTTCTGACTGGAATATTGGATATAGTGCTGAAAGAACTTGCACCGTATAGCAATACTCAAAGTACTACAATACTCACAAAATACGCTCGATATTATACAGAGAGAAAGAGAGAGAAATATGTTGCTTCTGGTGTGATTTTCAATTCTAACCTAAGCACCCTATTTATAGGAAAATGCTTAGAACACCAAAGCAGAAATTTTAATATAATAATATATATATATATATATATATAAATTTTCTACGCCCAATATTTCAGTGAAAGATCAGCCACTCAAGTAGCCTACATCACAAAAAAAAAACATTTTTCTTAATTAAAATAATTAAAACTTCCAAAAATCAATTATTTCGCAACTTCGGAACTTCAATAATTCATAATAAATAGCCCTTTTATTAGAAAATTCGAATCTTACGACATTTTATAGGAAATTCAAGTCACTACAACTTTGCAGAAGAAAGTTTTTCCAAATTCCAAACAAAAATTGACCGAAATCCATAAACGGGCGATTTTACAGACTATAATCAAATTTCAGTCAAGAAATGGGCCCACAGACATGTTTAACATGTTTTAAACAACTTTTACAACAAAAATACTCTTTCTCCTCATATACTCATATATCCCACATTTATTGTAAAAAAATATCATCATTATAATATAATATAATAAAATATTATTTTATCAGAAAAGATAAAATATCAATTTTTAACAATTGCCACTTTAAAAATTTTCTCCATCTATATCCACATAAAATCAATATTTTCCTCATCATATAAATCAATAATTAATTATTCACAAATAATATTACAGAATCAAGATCTTTGGTAACTGTGTAGTTCCTAGGAAAGAGGGGCTTAATAAGGATTTCTCCTCATCTTGTGGCGCAATTAGGTGACCAAACCTCTCCTTAGATGTAACTTTCTAGACATTGCCAATAATGTTTTCTAATAATATTATTCGGATAATATGAATTATTACTTCTATAATGGAAAATCGTGTAGTGACAATTATTGAAACAACAAAGAATATAAAATATCAACGCAAAGAATTATTGAATCAATAAAAAAAATAATCGAACATTAACCATCGTAACAATTATTGAGTAGTGCCTTCTTACGTAAGAATCAATAATTGGTGCAATACTGTGTCTTCTTGTGCAACAACGCAGCGTATTCTTGTGTTTTTAACCAACCGAGTATTCCAACAAAGATAATTGCAGTAATAACTACGCCATTATTTATAAACAACTTATGCTGGTCATTTTCTTTATCCAATCGCTTTCTGTTATGGGCCCATAAAAGAATGCGCCGTCGTACGAATATTCCCCGATAGCAAGAATATTTCACGACCAAACGAATATTCCCCGACAACAATGAATATTTTATAACCACCTGCTTATTTTTAAAATATTCGCGCATTTTACCCATAACTAACCACATTAATCAATTCAACCCTTACTATTTCAAAATAATAAATAGAGGAAATTAAATTTCATTTATTAATAATTTGGGGTCTTACAATTAATTATTCATAAATAATATTACAGAATCACAATTATGACAACCAGACAGTTCTCAGGAAAGAGGGGGCTTTCCAATAAGAATTTCTCCTTACTGGCGCGCAATTAGGTGACCAAACCTCTCCTTAACAGAACTTTCTAGACATTGCCAATAATGTTATCTAATAATATTATTCCAAATAATATGAATTATTGATATGATAGTGGAGATACTGTGCAGTGACAATTATTGAACAACAACAATATAAAATATCAACGTAGCAATCATTGAATCAATAAAATAAAATATTGAACAGTAATTACTGTAACAATTATTGAGTAATGCCTTCTTACGTAAGAATCAATAATTCAAAAATACTGTGAAAAATTGTGTGCTCTTCTTGCAACAACGCCAGACATCGTATTTTAACCACCATAGTGTATTCCAAAAATTGTTAATTACTTCAGTAACCATTACGCCGTTATTTAAAAAAACTCAAATTTTTTGTTTTCTTCATCCAACAGTTATTCTGTTATGGGGCCCACAAATGACTGCGTCGTCGTATGAATATTCCCCGACAGAAAGAATATTCCACGACCAAACGAATATTCTCCGACAACAATGAATATTTCATAACCACTTGCGTATTTTGAAAAAAAAATTCATATATCACCCTTAACTTTACTTTTTATCAATTTAACCATTTACTGAATAGTAATTATAAGAAAAATTAAATAATTTTATTTCATAAAATTCGGGGTCTTACAATCTCCCCTCCTTATGAAATTTCGTCCCCGAAATTTACGTACCTGGTATTTCAAGAGTTGAGAATACCTTGCTTTCATATCAGATTCCATCTTCCCTATCCTCATGATTTCTCCATTGCTCATCTCCTGTATTTCCAATATTATTCTAGAATACAGCTTCAAAACAAGGGTTAATTAAACAAATTAATATATCACATAATATCCCCATATTATGACTGACCAACAAATAAGCTTAGGTAGGACACACAAGCGAAAGATTTACTCATCTCTTCCCTCCTAGTTCTATTCCCCGATCTTCGCCAGATACCAAGCTCTGATACCAACTGTGACAACCCCAAAACATGTCCAATCCATCCAACCTATTCTGAGTCGCCAAATACATGGTACAAGAAAAAACTACATCTTTATTACAACAATTGTCGTGCAAAATACAACAACACATATTCTGTGAGTTTTGATACAAATATATTCCAACAGTGACTCTCATCCCAACCTTGGATAGCACGTCACAATGGCACCTTACATAAAGGTATAGTTAAAAACTATTTTAGAAATTAAAATCTTTGGGAAGTGCTCAAGGAAACCTTCGTACATGGGAGGCCATGCGTCTAGGTTATTATAGATATCATATGTCCACAAAATTATCCTTGGTTCACCCAATAGACCCCAAAGAAAAACGAGAAGATTACTATCATATTTTTTCCAATGGTGAGTCTTCTTGTGACGCCCCCAAAATTAGGTATACATCACCCATCTTGGGTAGTCAGATACATGGTACAGAATTTAAATACAACTTACTAATATAACTGTTGTGTACAATACGACATAAACTGTGAGTTTGAATACAAAAGAATAATATCCCTTACGAGTACAAGAAATAATATTCCCTACCTTAGAAGAACTGAATATTGGCAAAGTGAAGTAGCAGAATACTTTTCTTCTTTCTCTCTATAGTTTCTCTCTCTAGAGTTTCAGTTAATTCGTAAGAAAATAATGAAGGAATGAGCTTCTATTTATAGGAAAATAGAATGCATAGTAATTAATCCATGAACGGTCCAGATTGATTTACTTTAATCTGACGGTCCATATTTAAAGTAAAATCTTTTAAATAAAATATAATATATTCTATTTATATAAAAACATTTTACTATGCAAACACTATGAAAAACACTATGCAACACTATGCATAATAAAATATAATATATTTTATTTATAGAATAACTTTAATAAAGTATTCTGTTTTATATAAAAAGATGTTTCTGTTTTATTACGTTAATAATACAAATAAAACAAAAGCGTCATTATCGCTATAATAATTCATATTATTAATCGACAATAATGGAATCAAATGAGTGACTTCTCACATAAGCATCAATAATCAATACCGTAGTGCTACTTATGCAACCACGCCAGACATCGCATTTACTTTACTACCGAGGTAGTTCAACAAGATCAACGGTAAAACTTCCGCCATTATTTCAATAAAATATTTTTGTCGTTTTTCTCAATCCAAACAATAATTATGTTGTCATGGGTCCACCAATGATTGAGTAGTTATACGAATATTCCTCGCTAAACCGAATATTCCCCACCAATCGAATAATATAACCACTTGCATACTTTGCAAAATTTATAAATATTACCCACAACTATAACATTATATAAAATTTATTCCATAATATTCAAAAATAATATTTATAGAAAATTCATCTTTATTTATAAAAGCTGGGGTCTTACAACCTCCACTTCTTATGAAATTTCGCCCTCAAAATTAGGGTGCATTACGGTATGTCGAAGAGGTAAGGATACCTTGATTTCATTTCAGATTCTAACTCCCAAGTCATTTCCTCAACATCGTGGTTCCTCCACAAAATTTTGACTTGAGGTATAACCTTGGAGTGTAGAATATGTTACTTCTTATCCAAAATTTGAACAGGAACCTCTTCATACGTCAAATCTTCCGCTATTTCATCCGGTTCTAACTCAATAATATGGTTCGGGTCTTTCACATATTGACGTAACATGGATATGTGAAAAACGTTATGAACACGAGACATATTTGGCGGTAAAGCGAGTCTATAGGCCACAGTTCCTACTCGATCGAGGATTAAAAATGGACCGATGAATCGAGGATTAAGTTTTCCTCTCTTTCCAAATCTTGTAACTCCTTTCCATGGAGCAACTCTTAACAACACATGATCTCCTATATCGAATTCCCGCCCTTTCGATGAAGATCAAGATAACTCTTTTGTCGATTTTGTGAGGTTTTTATACGTTGTCGGATCGTTTGAATCTTTTCCGTAGTAGTCATGCGTATCAACTCCGGTCCCAACAATGTTGCTTCACCCACCTCATCCCAAAGATACTAGAGAACGACACTTTCTTCCATACAACGCTTGAATGGAGCCATGCCAATACTTGCTTGATAAGCTGTTGTTGTAGGAAAACTCCACCAATGGTAAGAACTTGTCCCAACTCCCCTTAAAATCAAGGACACGAGTCTTAATAGATCTTCAAGAGTTTGAATAGTCCTCTCCACCGTCTCGTCCAAATCCGAGGATGATATCCGAAGCTAAATCGTAAGTCGTGCCCATAGCTTTTGCAAACTAACCCAAAATCGTGAAGTGAAACTTGGGTCTCGATCGAAACTATGGATACCAAAGATACCATGCAGTCTTACAATCTCGTTTACGTACATACGAGCAAGACGTTCAAGTGTATAAGTTTCTCGTATCGGTATGAAATGAGCAGACTTGGTCAATCTATCAACAATGACCCAAATCGCATCAATGCCTTGAGAAACCTTAGGAAGACCGGTAACGAAATCCATGGTAAAGTGCTCCCACTTCCACTCTGGAATTTCAAGTGGTTGCAATATGGACCTTTAGGTACTTGATGCTCCGCTTTAACTCATTGACAAGTTAGACACCTTGAGATAAACAGTGCTATCTCTCTGTTCATATTGCTCCACCAAAATGTATGACGAATATCATGATACATTTTGGTACTCCCAGGATGGATTGCAAATGGTGTGTTGTGCGCCTCCATCATGATATTATACTTTAAATCAAGGTCGTTAGGAACACAAAGTCGGAGTTGACTCAAGTATTCCTTCTTCATCGATTTCGCTTGCTTAGGCATAGCACCTTCTTGCACTTTCTTCCTCATACGCATCGGCTCAGTGCGTAGCTTGAGCAGCTTTAACTTTATCGATTAAAGTCGGTTCTACTCGTATATTCTCTATCATCACATGCGTCCCTAGAGTCTTTAACTCTATCTCCATCCTTTGTAAGTCACACAAAATGGGCTCATGCGTTGACAATAACGCACTTCGATTTGCATATGATCTTCTACTCAACGCGTCGGCTACCACGTTCGCTTTTCCGGGATGGTATTGGATGGTATGATCATAATCTTTCAACAGTTCAAGCCAACGTCGTTGTCGCATGTTGAGTTCCTTTTGAGTGAAGAAATATTTGAGGCTTTTATGATCCGTAAAGATTTCCACTTTCTCCCCATACAAGTAATGCCTCCAAATTTTAAGTGCAAAGACAACAGCTGCCAACTCCAGATCATGAGTAGGATAATTCAACTCATATTCTTTGAGTTGTCGCGAGGCATAGGCTATAACTTTTCCATGTTGCATGAGAACACATCCCAACCTTTTGCCCGAAGCATCATTGTAGATGACAAATCCCTCCGAGCGATGATGGTATTGTCGAGCAGTCTTTGAAATAAGTCTCCTCTTGAGTTCTTGAAAACTCTTCTCACATTCTTCGCTCCAACCGAACTTTGTATCTTTTCGAGTCAATTTGAGTCGATGGAGTAGCGATTAGAGAAAATCCTTCCACGAATCTCCAATAATAACCACTAAACCGAGAAAGCTACGATTACTTGGTCCATCGATTTAGGTTGTTCCCAGCTTTGAATAGCTTCAATCTTTGATGGGTCAACAGATATTCCATGACTTGTTACCACGTGCCCAAGGAATGCTACTTCTTCAAGCCAGAACTTGCATTTCTTCAACTTGGCATAAAGCTTATATTCACGAAGCTTTTGGAGTGTCAGCCTCAAGTGTTGCTTATGATCTTCACGGCTTTTGGAATAAATAAGGATGTCATCAATAAAGACGACCACAAAGTGATCTAAATATTCCTTGAATACTCGGTTCATCATATCCATGAAGGCAGCAGGAGCATTAGTCAATCCAAATGACATGACTAGGAATTCATAATGCCCGCATCGAGTTCGAAAAGTCGTCTTTGGAATGTCGCGGATTCTAATCTTCAATTGGTGATATCCTAACGAAGATCAATCTTTGAAAAGAATTTGGCTCCTTGCAATCGGGTCAAACAGTCATCAATACGTGGCAATGGATACCTATTTTGATGGTGACATGATTCAACTCCCGATAATCAATACAAAGTCGCATACTCCCATCTTTCTTCTTCACGAGTAGAACAGAGCACCCCAAGGAGAAGTACTAGGACGAATAAAGCCAATGTCTAACAATTCCTCAGTAGTTGGGTCTTTAACTCACGAAGTTCAATAGAGCCATTCGATATGGGGCTTTGGAAATAGGTTTTGTACCAGGGTTCAAGGTCGATACAAAATTCAATTTCACGCCCGGGGTAGGCGGGGAAGTTCTTCGGGAATACGTCGGAAATTTATTAACAATAGAAATATCGTTCAAAACTGACGTATTTTTGTTTAAATCTGTGACATGAGCTAAGAAAGCTTGACATCCGTTTTTCAATAAACGAATAGCTTTATGGCTTGAGATGACCGTGATTGATTTTAATGGTTTGGTCATTTGAATTCGCATAATAGGTTGATTAGGAATATGAAAGCTAACAACCTTATGAAAACAATCAATTTTTGCATGATAAATAGTTAACCAATCAATCCCTAGAATCACGTCAAATGCAAGTATTTTTAATGAAATAAGATCGACAGGTAATGTGAGGGTACCGATTTGAACCAAACAAGACTTATAAACAGTGGATGTAATGAAGGTTTCTCCCAACGGAGTTTCCACAGATAAGTCAAAGTCTAATTTCTCCGGAGTCAAATTTAATCGATGAGCGCAAGTAGGAGAAATAAAAGAATGGGTAGAACCGGTATCAAATAAAGTATAGACTTCATTAGAGTTTATGATAAGCTTACCCATGATGACCTCATTCGGGTTCCTTGCTCTCTAGGAGGTCACAACAAACGCTCTCCCTTGCACTACCGGTTTTGACTTTTCTGGGACGGCCTTTGGTACCTCCATCCTAGTTGAATTTGTCTTCGGCAAACGACAAAATCGAGCTAAGTGACCTTCTCTTCCACAATTATAACATGCTTTGGACGGCATGGCGCAGTTTGGACTGATGTGTCCCTCTCCTCCGCATTTGAAGCATATGATAGGTGGTCTTTCTCCTTCCTTAACAACGGGTGCTGGTGCTGACGTCTTCCCATCATTGTTGAATCTCTGTTTCTTGAAATGTCCATTCTTATTGTTTTGGCCCTGATTACCACCGAAGTGGTTACCATATCTGGCCTGTTGATTCCCTCCACGCTTGTTGTCACCGCTTCGATGACTACTCTCATTTGGTATTATAATTTTTGCTTACGCTTCTCTTTTATTTGCGTTGACTCGTTATCGCGCTCCACTAGCGAGCCCTATTTACAACATCTCGAATACAAACACGGTTTATGAGAAATAAGATGTGGACGTATCTCGACTTCAAACCTCTTAAAAACATTCGCGCCATTCTTTCTTCATTATCCACCAAGTGGGGACGAAATCGTGATAACTCCGCAAATTTTGCCTCGTATTACGTCTGATCATATTGTTTTATTTCAACTTGATAAACTCCACCTCCTTCATGTGGCGAATACTTTCGGAAAGTATTTGTCGTTGAACGACTCTGGAACTTCTCCCAAGATATCTTGATGCAGACAGATTGAGTACGCTTTTACCGATTCCCACCAAGAATGTCGCCTCCGCCAAGCTAACATAAAGGCGTTAAAGGGAACCTTTTGCTCCTCGGAGCATCCCAAGACATCAAATATCTTAGTAATCTGCTTTATCCATGCTTCCGCCGGAAGTGGTTTTGGCTCTCCTTAAACTCCGGTGGTCCCAGCTCCTTGAATTGTTTAGCGGTGACCGCCCAAGAGTTTTTCGTGTTTCCACCTACGTTTTGGACAGGAGTCGCTCTCGCTGCGTTGTTTCATAAATTGCATAAAGCCTCTGAACATTTGATCATTCATCATTTGGTCGGTGTTGTTTTTGCATGAGGATTATCGCCTTCGATGCACATTATCCCGATTATTGATATGTGGCGAATCAACGATCGCTTTGTGCTCCATTGCTATTCTCAACATTTCTCGATGTCATTTTCAGACATCGCCATAAAACAAAAGGTTAATTGACATGTAACAAATTATCCCTATATTAATTGACCAATAAAAATAGCACATAAACTTAGGTAGGTCATACTAGCGAAGGTATTCCCCGTCTCTCCCCTCCTAGTACTATTCTCACATCTTAGCCAGGGATCATATCCCAAATCTCTGATACCAACTGTGACGCCACCAAAATTAGGTATACATCACCCATCTTAGGTAGTCAGATACATGGTACAAAATTTAAATACAACTTACTAATATAACTGTTGTGTACAATACGACATAAACTGTGAGTTTGAATACAAAAGAATAATATCCCTTACGAGTACAACAAATAATATTCCTTACCTTAGAAGAACTGAATATTGGCAAAGTGAAGTAGCAGAATACTTTTCTTCTTTCTCTCTATAGTTTCTCTCTCTAGTTTCAAATTGAATTAAGTAAGAAAATAATGAAGGAATGAGCTTCTATTTATAGGAAAATAGAATGCATAGTAATTAATCCATGAGCGGTCAGTGATTGATTTACTTTAATCGACGGTCCATATTTAAAGCAAAATCTTTTAAATAAAATATAATATATTCTATTTATATAAAAACATTTTACTATGCAAACACTATGCAAAACACTATGCAACACTATGCATAATAAAATATAATATATTTTATTTATAGAATAACTTTAATAAAGTATTCATTTTATATAAAAAGATGTTTCGCTTTTATTACGTTAATAATATGAATAAAACAAAAGCGTCATTATCGCTATAATAATTCATATTATTAATCGACAATAATGGAATCAAACCGAGTGACTTCTCACATAAGCATCAATAATCAATACTGGTGTGCTACTATGCAACCACGCCAGACATCATTTACTTTACTACCGAAAGTAGTTCAACAAAGATCAACCAGTAAAACTTCCGCCGTTATTTCAATAAAATATTTATGTCGTTTTCTCAATCCAAACAATAATTACATTGTGGGGTCCACCAATGATTGAGCCAGTTATTTAATATTCCTCGCTAAACCGAATATTCCCGACCAATCGAATAATATAACCACTTTCATACTTTGCAAAATTTATAAATATTACCCACAACTATAACATTATATCAAATTTATTCCATAATATTCAAAAATAATATTTTTAGAAAATTCATCTTTATTTATAAAAGCTGGGGTCTTACACTTCTCTTGACATATAATTATCTCTATTGTCTCTAATTGAGAATTATACTTCAAACAAACACCAAGATTATATAGGTAGTGCTCGTAGATATACTCAACAAGTGGATGTGCACAACCTTGTCTTATGATGACAGGAGGTTTTATGTCATTAGACATCTTGTATAATGGTGGCAAAACACCCTTCCAACGTTGGGTTCGCCTCACCGTATTTGATTCACCAAATATAACTACTAAATGATGACCACCGTTCTATTCACTGTTAATACCCCGCTCGACCCAAACTACACTCTTATTACCTGAAAGGAATTGTGAAATGCAGAAGGGTGAGCACAACTAGCCCAAAGAAAGAATATCATGACTAAAGATAATTAAATTATCAATAGCCTTCATCAGTAATAAATCAGAGATTTAGAACATATGGTAGATGATAAAAAATTTCAACCATAGTTACAGTAGAACGAGCAATCCATTAGAAGAGTCAAATAGACCATAAAGTCTATTATCTTCTCCATGTTAAAAATCCACCAACAATGTTTTATCCCTGTAACATCAATCAACAGTTCTGGTCCACAATCATATGAATAACTCATAATCATAATTGTGATTCTAAATTCCTCTTCGCATCTAGGACGAAGATAATTTTCATCACATGTCTTTACCTGAAACATCAAAGATCATGTTTATACTAAATCACAGTTCATATTTATAATCATACTAACAATTTCACCTTTGCACTACGACCAAAGATATTCATCAATAGACCATCTTTGCACTATAGGCCAAAGATATTCAACAACAGGTCATCTTTGCACTACGGGCCAAAGATATTAATCAACAATTCATCTTTGCACAACAGGCCAAAGATATTCATCAACGATTAGATATTTTACTCTGTGCCAAATATATTAATATCTCAAAGAAATATATAATCATTTCAGAATTAATATAAACAATAATTAAAACCATGTTGATCCATTCACCTTTGCACTTAAGCTAAAAATATTCAATTGTAAATTCAATGGTCATGATCATACCCCTCAACAATTCAACTTTGCACTACTGGCCAAAGAAAACCCATAGTCACAATTATACCAATAATTTACCCATCTTTACACTTAAGTCAAAGATAAATTCCATCACTAGGGTTATAAATATATTATATATGATAATAAAAATAATATAATCAACATATAGATTTAATCTCAAGAGTAATATTCATAAATCAACTATAATTTGGATAGAAAAAGAAACCAATTTTGTCGTGAATAGTATCCGTGAATAGTAACTCGTGAATAGTAATTCGTGAATAGTAATCCCGACATGAAAAAGGTAAAAATTTCACAATAAAATTCATACCAATATTTCGGTATAATGATATTGAAAGAATAAAATTTCTTAAGCTTATAAACAATTTATTTTAATTGTTTACACTTTACTAAATAATGCATTTAATCATTCTAAAATGCCAAACTCTTAAGATTTCATCACTAATAGCCAAAACCCTCATCAAAAATCTGCATATACCTCATGTAGGATTCTCAAACCATAAAATCCTATTTTCTAATTTTCTTATTACACATAACGTATTTAATTCATTTACTCATAACTAGTCCATTTTCATGAAAAATACCAAATCAGTCCCAAAAATATTTCTTTTATGGGATTTAGCATAATATAGTCCCACATTGAACATATATTTTCTCAGAATTTTTAAAATTCATTTACTATTTTTAATATGGCCAAAACAGCCGAATATTTAGACATTTATCATAAATTATAATTTTATCCAAAAATTCCGAAATTTACAGAGTATATTTCTGTTATATACATGTACTCCCAATAAATATTTCTCAATTTTGGAGTTAATCACAAGGAGTTATAAGGGTTTTCTTTTTAAAATAGTCTTTTCTCATAAAATTCATAACTCTTAATCTATACATCCAAAAATCACTATTTTTGGACACAATCAAGAAAACTCATTAAATTATCATTTCCCATTTTTCCAGAATTTTTTGAAGGTCAGAAAAATTATGAAATGGAAAAACATAACAACCCTTAAAATTCCCTACCTCAAAAGAGCAGTACTTCTGACTGGAATATCGGATGAAATGTCGAAGCAAACTTGTACTGAAAAGTAACTCTCAAAGTATCTAAATACTCACAAAAATATGCTCAACAATATTGAGAGAGAAAACTTATGTTTCTGGTGTGATTTTCAATTCTAACATAAGCACCTATTTATAGGAAAATGCTAAAACGCCAAAGGAGACTAAATTAATAAAATAATATTATTAATATTATTTTCTCATTTCCTATGCCACCACACCAGCCATCAAAGACCAGCCACCACATTTGACAAAATAATTCTAGCACATGGTTTGAAAAGTAAAAGTGGGTCTCACCCATAATTTTAATAAAAATGATTTTATTTTCTGAAACTTCAACAATTCATAGAAAATAGCCCATTTATCAGAAAAATATGAATTTTATATTCATTCCACACGAAATCGAATTCTCTACAACTTTGCAGAAGAAAGTTTTTCCAAATTCCAGACCAAAAATATCGGAAATCCACAAACGGACGATTTTCAACACTTATATTCACGAAGCTTATATTCACGAAGCTTTTGGAGTGTCAGCCTCAAGTGTTGCTCATGATCTTCACGGCTTTTGGAATAAATAAGGATGTCATCAATAAAGACGACCACAAAGTGATCCAAATATTCCTTGAATACTCGGTTCATCATATCCATGAAGGCAGCAGGAGCATTAGTCAATCCAAAGGACATGACTAGGAATTCATAATGCCCGTACCGAGTTCTGAAAGCCGTCTTTGGAATGTTAGTGGTTCTAATCTTCAATTGGTGATATCCGAAACGAAGATCAATCTTTGAAAAGAATTTGGCTCCTTGCAACTAGTCAAACAGGTCATCAATACGTGGCAATGGATACCTATTTTTGATGGTGACATGATTCAACTCCCGATAATCAATACAAAGTCGCATACTCCCATTTTTCTTCTTCACGAATAGAACAGGAGCACCCCAAGGAGAAGTACTAGGACGAATAAAGCGAATGTCTAACAATTCCTGCGATTGGGTCTTTAACTCCACGAAGTTCAATAGAGCCATTCGATATGGGGCTTTGGAAATAGGTTTTGTCTTAGGGTTCAAGGTCGATACAAAATTCAATTTCACGCCTCTGGGGTAGGCCAGAAGTTCTTGGGGAATACGTCAGAAATTTATTAACAATAGAAATATCGTTCAAAACCGGCGTATTTTTGTTTAAATCGTGACATGAGCTAAGAAAGCGATATCCGTTTTCAATAAACGAATAGCTTTATGGCTTGAGATGACCGTGAATGATTTTAATGGTTTGGTCGCTTGCAATTCTCATAATAGGTTGGTTAGGAATATGAAAGCTAACAACCTTACGAAAACAATCATTTTTGCATGATAAGTAGTTAACCAATCAATCCCTAGAATCACGTCAAATGCAAGTATTTTTAATAAAATAAGATCGACCGGTGTAATGTGAGGTACCGATTTGAACCAAACAAGACTTATAAGCGATGGATGTAATGAAGGTTTCTCCCAACGGAGTTTCCACAGATAAGTCAAAGTCTAATTTCTCCCGAGTCAAATTTAATCGATGAGCGCAAGTAGGAGAAATAAAGAATGGGTAGAACCCGGTATCCAATAAAGTATAGACTTCATTAGTGTTTATGATGAGCTTACCCGTGATGACTTCATTCGGGTTCCTTGCTCTCTGGGAGGTCACAACAAACGCCTCCCTTGACCACTGGGTTTTGACTTTTTAGGGGGCGACCTTTGGTGCATCCATCATAGCTGAACTTTTCTTGATGAAATGACAAAATCGAGCTAAGTGACCTTCTCTTCCACAATTATAACATGCTTTGGATGGTGGCGCAGATTTGATCGATGTGTCCCTCTCCTCTGCATTTGAAGCATATGATAGGTGGTCTTTCTCCTTCCTTAACAACGGGTCTTTGGTCTTGACGTCTTTCCATCATTGTTGAATCTCCTTTTCTTGAAATGTCCATTCTTATTATTTTGGCCCTGATTACCACTGAAGTGGTTACCATATCTGGCCTGTTGATTCCCTTCACGCTTGTTGTCACCGCTTCGATGACTAGTCTCATTTGGTATTATAATTTTCTTTGGTCGCTCTCTTTTAATCAACGTTGACTCGTTATCGCGCTCCACTAACTGAGCCCTATTTACAACATTTGAATACAAACACAGTTTATGAGAAATAAGATGTTGACGTATCTCTGGCTTCAAACCTCTTAAAAACATTCACGCCATTCTCTTTTCATTATCCACAAAGTGGGACGCAAACCGTGATAACTCCGCAAATTTTGCCTTGTATTGCGACACGGTCATATTGTTTTGTTCCAACTTGATAAACTCCACCTCCTTCATGTGGCGAATACTTTCAGGAAAGTATTTGTCGTTGAACAGCTCCTGGAACTTCTCCCAAGATATCTTCAGTAGAACAGGTTGAGTACGTTTTACCGATAACCACCAGTAATTTGCCTCTCCGCGCAACATAAAGGCGGCAAAGGGAACCTTTTGCTCCTTGGAGCATCCCAAGACATCAAATATCTTGGTAATCTTCTTTATCCATGCTTCCGCCAGAAGTGGTTTTGGCTTTCCCTTAAACTTCGGTGGTCCCAGCTCCTTGAACTATTTAGCGGTGACCGCCCGAGAGTTTTCCGTGTTTCCACCTACATTTTGGACAGAGTCGCCTCACCCATCTTGTTGCATGAATTGCATAAAGCCTCCGAACATTTGATCATTCATCATTTGGTCGGTGTTCTTTGTTTTGCATGAGGATTGTCGCCTTCGATGTACATTATCCACGATTATTGATATGTGGTGAATCAACGATCGCTTTGTGCTCCATTGCTATTCTCAACATTCTCGGATGTCATTTTTAGAATCGCCACAAAAACAAAGGTTAATTGACATGTAACATATTATCCCTATATTACGAATGACCAATAAAATAGCACATAAACTTAGGTTGGTCATACTAGCGAAGGTATTCCCCGTCTCTCCCCTCCTAGTACTATTCTCACATCTTAGGCAGGGATCATATCTCTAAGCTCTAATACCAACTGTGACGCCCCCAAAATTATGTATACATCACCCATCTTGGGTAGTCAGATACATGGTATGTAATTTAAATACAACTTACTAATATAAGCGTAAGTGTACAATACGACATAAAGCGTGAGTTTGAATACAAATATTGTCTACTAGAGATCATACAAACTCAAAAGGAGTCCTCGTTACAATTATTATCACACTATTTCACATAATAGTGAGGACTATTAATGCTATCCTCTGGACCATTACTCCGTTCCCCGACTCGTCCCAGCTATATTCTCATTTCTTGAAGAGAACAGTGAAAGAAAGGGTGAGCTCAACTAGCTTAGTAAGAAATATTATGACTAAGATAATGCAGAATAAATTATCATTAGCCTACAACAGTGTTAAACTGATAAAATATAATGAACATCAAGTTTAACTACAGCGGAACCAGCAATCCATTAAAAGAGTAAAGTAGAAAATAAAATCTACTATCTTTTATGATTTTAAAAGGTTTTTCATCACTGTTATAGCTGAGACTCAGCTTTAATAAATGTTCCACATCATCGAATCACCCCCGCACTACCGCCCAAGGATATTCTTTAGTATCACGACCACAATTATTCATGCACTACGGGCCAAGAATATTTGTGTATTCATTAATGGTCATGATCATGCCAACAAGCGTCCTTCAATGCACTACGGGCCATCGAGGATTTTTACCACATCATTTGTAACATTACGGTACATGATTACCTTCGAATAGTCTCTGGTCATAATCATACCAAGTCCATCTATGCACTCCAGGCCACAGATGACTTTCAACATAATATAAACATGAGTATGATGACAATGATATAAGAATTTAATAAAACAAGTTCAAGAATTAATTTATCTAGGAACCAATAACATCCAAACTATCAACAACGACATGCTTGGTAGAGTAAAATTCAAGAATCTTCGAGAAGAATATTTCCATGAAAGGATATTGGATGAAGCGCAAATATCAAGGATATTCCACTAATTTCATGGAGTATAGAAGTAAAGTTTTAACCAATTGGGTATAATAAAGAATGGAATAACAAAAGAAATCACCATGCATGCGATAGCCACATTGCAAGTGAGTTATTCCAACGAGTAATAATAAATAACGGAATCAGTCCAACGTAAAACGCATGCACGGGATATTCCAATGAATAATAAAGAATGGAACCAGTCCCGCATAAAACACATGTATGGATGTTCCAATGAATAATAATAATAAAGACGGAAACGGTGGGTGTAAAACACATGCATGTGATGTTCCAATAGAATAATAATATAGACGGAACCAGTCCTGTAAAACACATGCATGTGAGGATGTTCCAATAGAATAATAATAAAGCGGAACACGGTGGGTGTAAAACACATGCATGGATGTTCCAATAGAATAATAGAAGAATGTCACCAAGTATAGGGTAAACCACGTATACAGGTTATTCCAACAGAATAATAAACAATGGAATAACAACAGTTCCCAAAGATTCTAATTTATAAAATTGTTTTCGACTATACCTTTATGTAAGGTGTCATTATGAGATGCTGTCCACGGTTGGGACATGAGTCACAGTTGGTATATAGTTGTATTTAAACTCACAGTTTAAGTGTTGTCCTATCTTGCACGACAATTGTATTAATAAAGTTGTAGTTGTTTTCTGTACCATGTATTTGGCGACTCAGAATGGGTTGGATGGAATGGACCTGTTTTGGGGTTGTCACATTTGGTATCAAAGCTTAAGGATATGATCTCTGGCGGAGATCGGGAATATAACTAGGAGGGGAGAGATGAGTAAATCCTTTGCTAGTGTTCTACCTAAGCTTATTTGTTGGTTAGTCATAATATCGGGATATTATGTGATATGTTAATTTATTCAATTAACCCTTGTTTTGAAGCAGTATTCTAGAATGATATCTGAAATACAGGAGATGAGCAATGGAGAAATCATGATGACAGTGAAGATGGAATCTGAAATGAAAGCAAGGTATTCTCAACGCTTTGAAATACCAGGTACGTAAATTTCGAGGGCGAAATTTCATAAGAAGGGGAGATTGTAAGACACTGAATTTTATGTAATAAAAATATTCAATTTTTTCTTATTATTACTATTCAGTAAATGGTTAAATTGATAAAAGTTTAAAGTTAAGGGTGATATATGATTTTTTTTTAAATAAGCAAGTGGTTATAAAATACTCATTGTTGTCGGGGAATATTCATTTGGTCGTGGAATATTCTTCCTGTCGGGGAATATTCAAACGACAGCGCAACCTTTTGTGGGCCCCATAACGGAAAGCGATTGGATGAAGAAAACGACAATTATAAGTTTTTTACAAATAACGGTGTAGTTTTTACCGTTTATCTTTGTTGGAATACCCCAGTAGTTAAAACACACGAATGTCTGGCGTTGTTACAAGATAGCTGCGAGATTGCACCAATTATTGATTCTTACGTAAGAAGGCACAACTCAATAATTGTTACAGTAATTACTGTTCAGTATTTTATTGATTCAATAATTGATGTGTTGATATTTTATATTATTGTTGTTTTAATAATTATCACTGCACAGTATTTTCCATTATCAAATTAATAATTCATATTATTTGAGTAATATTATTAGATAACATTATTGGCATTGTCTAGAAAGTTCTATCTAAGGAGAGGTTTGGTCACCTAATTGCGCGCCAGTAAGGAGAAATTCTTATTGGAAAGCCCCCTCATTCCTGGGAACTGCCTGGTTGTCAATATTGTGATTCTGTAATATTATTTGTGAATATTTAATTATTGATTTATATGATAAGAAAAATATTCATTTTTTGTGGATATAGATGGAGAAAATTTTTAAAATGACAATTGTTGAAAATTGATATTTTATCTTTTCTGATAAAATAATATTTTATTATATTATTATAATATAATAATGATGATATTTTTACAATGAATGTGTGATATATTAGTATATGAGGAGGAAGAGTATTTTTGTTGCACTAAATGATTAACACGTGTTTTGTGTGTTGGTGGACCCCATTTCTTGACTGAAATTTGATTATAGCCTGTAAAACCATCTGTTTGTGGATTTCGGTCAATTTCTGTTTGGAATTTGGAAAAACATTCTTCTGCAAAGTTGTAGATAATGGAATTTCCTATTACAAGTCGTGAGATTCGAATTTTCTGACAAAAGGGCTATTTATTATGAAATATTGAAGTTCCGAAATAATTAATTTTTGGAAGTTTTAATTATTTTTTTCAAAGAAAACGTTTTTGGTAAGTTAAGTGGGTCTAGCATGTGACATTAATGGCTGAATTCAGATCTACAAAGGTTGGCGTAGGAAACTTAATAATATATATTAATATTATATTAAATTTTTTGCTTTGGTGTTCTAAGCATTTTCCTATAACTAGGGTGCTTAGGTTAGAATTGAAAATCACGCCAGAAACTAAAGTTTTTTCTCTATTTCTCTCTCTATATATCGAGCGTATTTTTGTAAGTATTTTAGTACTTCGAGTATTGCTATACGGTACAAGTTCTTTTAGCACTATATCCAGTATTCCAGTCAGAAGTACTATTCTTTCTGAGGTAAGGGAGATTATTTTCTTCATAAATGATATTATTTCTTCAATATCATTATACCGAAATATTGGTTTGAATTTTTTTATCAAATTTGGAACTTT
This sequence comes from Panax quinquefolius, assembly GCA_020205615.1. Classification (NCBI taxonomy): domain Eukaryota; kingdom Viridiplantae; phylum Streptophyta; class Magnoliopsida; order Apiales; family Araliaceae; genus Panax; species Panax quinquefolius. Next base: position 38,425,119 of record CM035167.1, on the reverse strand, counting down.
TTCATGTCGGGGTTACTATTCATGAGTTACTATTCACGAGTTACTATTCATGAGTTACTATTCACGAGTTACTATTCACGAGTACTATTAACGAAGCATGATGATGTTTTTTGTGAAATTTCTATCTTTTGATGTCGGAGTTACTATTCACGTATACGGCACTACTCACAAATACGAAATTATTCACAGAAAAATTAAGTTTTCTTCTATGTGTCCAAGATTGTCTATTATGATTCCTATCTTTAATTGGATCTATGTTTTGGTCTTCATTCTTGAATTTTACTCCACTCTGGTTATTTATGAAGTATTTTTGAACTTGGGTTGTTTAAAGTACGAATCCTTAATATTTGTTCTTTTGTTTCACTGGATTCATTTTCTATAAAATATTTTCCATCATCCTCAGTCCTAAATGATGATATAACTGAATATCTTTGGCCTGTAATGCAAAGATGAATGATTTCTGAAGAATATCTTTGGCTCGTAATGCAAAGATGACCTGTTGTTGAATATCTTTGGCATGTAGTGCAAAGATGACTTGTTGATGAATATCTTTGGCCAGTAGTGCAAAGATGACTTGTTGATGAATATCTTTGAACCGTAGTGCAAAGATGAATTTATTAGTAGGATTATAAACATGAACTATGATTTGGTATAACCATGATCTTTGATGTTTCAGGTGATGAAAATTAACTTTGTCCTAGATGAGGAAAGGAATTTAGAACTACAATTACGATTATGAGTTATACACGTGATTGTGGACAGGAATTGTTGATTAATGTTACAAGGATAAAACATTGTTGATAGACATTTAACATGGAGAAGATAATAGATTTTATGGTCTATTTGACTCTTATAATGGATTGCTCGTTCCGCTGCAACTATGGTTGAAAATTTTTATCATCTACCATAAGTTCTAAATCTCTGATTTATTACTGTTGAAGGCTATTGATAATTTATTTATCTTTAGTCATGATATTCTTTACTGAGCTAGTTGTGCTCACCCTTTTGCTTCCCAATTCCTTTCAGGTAATACAAGTGTAGCTGGGTCGAGCGGGGGTAACAGGGGAATAGAACGGCGGTCATCATTTAGTAGTTATATTTGTTGAATCAAATAGGGTGAAGCGAACCCAACATTGGAAGGGTGTTTTGCCACTATCATACAAGATGTCTAATGACATACAACCTCGTATCATCATATAACAGGGATGTGCTCATCCACTTGCTGAGTATATTTACAAGCACTACCTATATAATCTTGGTGTTTGTTTGGAGTATAATACCCAATTAGAGATAGTAGAGATAATGATATGTCAAGAGAAGACTCACCATTGGGAAGAATATGATAGTAATCTTCTCGTTTTTCTTTGGGGTCTATTGGGTCAAACAAGGATAATTTTATGGGCATATGATATCTATAATAACCTGGACGCATGGCCTCCCATGTACGAAGGTTTCCTTTAGCACTTCCCAAAGATTCTAATTTCTAAAATAGTTTTCGACTTTACCTTTATGTAAGGTGTAATTATGAGGTGATGTCCACGGTTGGGATATGAGTCACAGTTGGTATATATTTGTATTTAAACTCACAGTTTAAGTGTTGTCGTATCTTGCACGACAATTGTATTCATAAAGTTGTAGTTGTTTTCTGTACCATGTATTTGGTGACTCAGAATGGGTTGGATGGAATGGACCTGTTTTGGGGTTGTCACAGAAATTCTAAAAATTCAGCAATTTCTTTTTCTATGACTGAGCTATCGCGTGTCCGCGCGGTGTTTGGCTTTAGTTAGTTAAGGCCGCCAAGGCCTTTCATACTCTGGCGATTTCAGTTTTTGACTTTGTTTGATCACGAATGCTTCATAAAGAATTGGATTGAACCTGAGAGGAGAAACAATCAAACCATTATTAATTCTTACCATTATCTAACATCTACTAAATATGGAAATGTAAATTAGAATTAAACAAGGAGGGAGAAAGATTGGATGGGGTGCCTCCCATCGAGCGCTCGGTTTATAGTCCATTAGCTGGACTCTTTTCTTGACACCGCTATCCAATTCCTCTACGATAAGCTAAGAACCCTCCATCCATTAGAACCGCTATGTGTTTTGGTAGATTCCCCATCATGCGTGTCTGTGAATTGAAGCAACCTAGTGTATTTCCTGTCCATGATGTCTCTAGTTCCATTGCATATCTAGTTGTCTCGTCCGTTGTAATTGGGAATAAATTGTTGCGTTGGGGTATGGAAAGTACAACGGACTCTTCCTCTCTTATTTTCTCTTCTTCAGCCCACCATGGTTTATACAAGGCATCTTTATCATACTGCTCATTTCCTTGAATGTGACTACCTAGAGGACATGGGTGTGCAAAACTCACTGGATTTTTCAACTCTGGTCGATAAGGCACTTGGGGTTTAATATAGGTGATATGATATTCTTCATTTTCCAAACCCCCAGTTGTATCCTCAACGTCCACTCCTTTCAGTTCATCTAGTGGCATGCACACTTCTGGCTTTTCATCAGTTTCATCATCCATGTCATAGTACCAATTGTTTTGAGGGTGATTGCTCAAGGTTTCAAGTATTTGATTCTGCAGATTCCGAATTGACCTCCCTTGCTCAATCATCTTCTCCTCAGTTGATGCTACAAATTTGAACGACAAATCCTCCAATCTTTAATTTTCTTCTTGTTGAATTGGAGGTGGATATGAGAAATCTGATGGATGTGTTGGACTTGGAACGTAGTGTTGGTCTTGATAGTTATAACCCCATTCATAATCTGGGTAATACCCCCAACCTTGTTGATAATCAGGATAAACATCGTTGTTGAAGTAATCACCCCCAAACTGCACTTGTCCAACCTTGATGTTGCACTGATAACTCGGATGCTCGCCAGCACAATATTCACATGTAACTACTATCTCTCGAGTGCGTTGGGCTGTAAGAATATCCAACCTCTCAGAAAATGTTGCAATTTGTTCTGACAATGTAGAAAATACATTGAGTCCCTTAGTGCGTATGTCCCTTGGTTGAGTCCTATTTGCATAAGGCCATTGATAAGAAAAGTCACCCATGGCTCCTGAAAAGAGAGAAATATAAGAAGATAATTAAAACAAAAAAAATAAAAATGTTTAAATTAAGACCAATTTGATTGAAATTAATGTTGGCAAAAATTTATTAAGCTAATTCCCCAGAAACGACGCCAAAAACTTGTTGCGTAATTTTTAGTTACGCACAACACGCAAGTATTTGTGGTCAACAAGTAATAAAGAGTAAGTATAGTATCGTTCCCACGGAGAATTAACTAACAAAGTTCACCAAGCATTAACCCATAACCATCTTAGTCTTATTTAAACAAATGATATTATATTTTGTATTTAAACTACGAAATTAAGTAAACCTAACTATTCCTAGAGTGAGACTAGATAATAAAGACTTGAGATTACAATTTCATCTATTGACTCATTCAAATCCATACATTTCATGTTAAGCCAAACTAATTGTACCGGTTTGTTAGTCGAGAACACTAAAGTAAAGTATAACCATCTTTCAATGCAGCATACCCATATCACATATAATCCACAATTGATAGAATACACATGAACACCCATATTACCTAAATCACTATATGTCTATGTGATTTACAAATAATTAGGGTTTAATTCCAAGTTCTTAATTGACTACGAGTGGTGCTTCGGTATATGTCTATCCTAAGCACAAATCATACATCCCATCACAACGTAGAATATACAATCATAAGCTATCAAGATCAGATCTAAACCCATACTTCATCTTTCAAGATAATATGGGTTATCACAGTAACAGATGGCCAATCAACTAAGCAAATAAGCATAAATCTTAATAGACAAACCCATATCAATCAATAAGGTTAACAATGAAGTATATCGAAATAAACTAAGCAATAGATTCCATTGTAATCTCAAAATAGATTTTAGCTCATTATAGAATCAAAATCCATCATCCACAATTGAATATACATTGAAAGATACAAATAGAAGTAAAGAGAGTTAGGGATTAAGAATAGCAAATCTGAGTTTCTTCTCTTCTTTCACTTCTGAACTTTCAAGGATCTTCAATTGCTTCAATCCCCAAATCTTAGTTATTCTAGGGTTCTAATCTAATCTAAAAAGAAAGAGAAGAAAAGAAAATAATGATAGCTCTAGCCCCCAAGGGGTGGAATCTTCTATACGATGAAAATATGTCTAATATATAAACCCTAATTGAATCCCTCTCTCCGTTACGCATCAATTGTACTGTTTAATGAAAAGTCAGCTTTGGTCAACACCCGAAGTCGCGCGGCCGCGCAAAAGCTGAAATCGCTCTTTTTACTCTATGTAAGTCGCTACAGTCATGAGGGAATTCCGTGTAAGGTGTGCCATGGTGATTTTCTGTTGTAGTCTGCTCTGGTAAAATGGCCATTTCTTTTGATTCGGGAAGAGTTACGGGTCTTCCCACCTATCAAATCGAAGATATCGACGAGCTCTACAACTTTCATTCTTTGATAATTGAGAAATTGTGGCCGGATGAAGGTTGAAATTGGGCTGGAAGGGACTGCTCTGAAAATGGCAAACCAAAACAGCTAAGTTTGACGTCCGTTGGTACAACGATCATAACTCTTGCATCCGAACTCCGATTAGAGCAATTCAAGATGTTCTGGAAAGCTATGAAGACGCTCTACACTGTAAGTTAAGTTCCAAACCAACACATGAAGTAAACATGAAAGCCCAAATGATGTCCGGATTGCTTTTTCTTTGCATTTTCTTTACTTTTCATTACAAATAATCGCTCACACCGCTCTCAAACATAATACCTACAAAATGAACACAAAATGCATGAAAAGTAACTAAGACACATGAATATAAGCAACTAATTCAAGTAAAAGATACCGGATAAGTGTATATAAAATCCACTTATCACCATATTGATCCATTTACCTTTGCACTTAAGCTAAAAATATTTAATTGTAAATTCAATGGTCATGATCATACCTGTCAACAATTCAACTTTGCACTACTGGCCAAAGAGAACCCTTAGTCACAATCATACCAATAATTTACCCATCTTTACACTTAAGTCAAAGAGAAATTCCATCACTAAAGTTATAAAAATGTTATATATGATAATAAAAATAATATAATCAACATATAGATTTAATCTCAAGAGTAATATTCATAAATCAACTATAATTTGGTTAGAAAAAGAAACCAAATTTGTCGTGAATAGTATTCATGAATAGTAACTCGTGAATAGTAACCCCGACATAAAAAAGGTAAAAATTCCACAATAAAATTCATACCAATATTTTGGTATAATGATATTGAAAGAATAAAATTTCTTAAGCTTATAAACAATTTATTTTAATTGTTTACACTTTACTAAATAATTCATTTAATCATTCTAAAATGCCAAACTCATAAGATTTCATCACCAATAGCCAAAACCCTCATCAAAAATCTGCATATACCTCATGTAGAATTCTCAAGCCATAAAATCCTATTTTCTAATTTTCTTACTTCACATAACGTATTTAATTCATTTACTCATAACTAGTTCATTTTCACAAAAAATACCAAATCAGTCTCAAAAATATTTCTTTTCTGGGATTTAGCATAATATAGTCCCACATTGAACATATATTTTTCTCAGAATTTTTAAAATTCATTTAATATTTTTTATATGGCCAAAACAGTCGAATATTTAGACATTTATCATAAATTGTACTTTTATCCAAAAATTCCGAAATTTACAGAGTATACTTCTGTTATATACATGTACTCTCAATAAAAATTTCACCAATTTTGGAGTTAACCACAAGGAGTTATAAGGGTTTACTTTTAAAATAGTCTTTTCTCATAAAATTCATAACTCTTAATCTATACATCCAAAAATCACTATTTTTGGACACAATCAAGAAAACTCATCAAATTATCATTTTCCATTTTTCCAGAATTTTTTGAAGGTTAGAAAAATTACGAAACTGAAAAACATAACAACCCTTAAAATCCCTTACCTCAAAAGAGCAGTACTTCTGACTGGAATATCGGATGAAAAGCCGAAGCAAACTTGTACTGAAAAGTAACTCTCAAAGTATCTAAATACTCATAAAAATATGCTCAAGAATATTGAGAGAGAAAACTTATGTTTCTGGTGTGATTTTCAATTCTAACACAAGCACCTATTTATAGGAAAATGCTAGAACGCCAAAGGAGACTAAATTAATAAAATAATATTATTAATATTATTTTCTCATTTCCTACGCCACCACACCAGCCATTAAAGACCAGCCAACACATTTGACAAAACAATTCTAGCACATGGTTTGAAAAGTAAAAGTGGGTCCCACCCATAATTTTAATAAAAAACATTTTATTTTCTGAAACTTCAACAATTCATAGAAAATAGCCCGTTTATCAGGAAAATACGAATTCAAGACCGAAAATATCCAAAATCCACAAACGGACAATTTTCAACACTGTTTCAACACCTTTTAAAATTCATAACAAATCATATGCTAATTTTTAACGGTTCAAAGTTTGTGGATATATACTTAACTTATATATGTATAACATATCCAAAAATCACAATGATCCAACAGTCAGATCAAAATTATAACTAACGCAATAGAGCTTTAAGAACACCAATTTGATCTTTTAATACCTCCAATCCGACAAAATACTGATAAAACACCTCAACATTAATTTCTTCTTTTATAACCACATAAATAAATCCATCATTTATATCCGCATCAAATAAATATTTCCTTATCATATAAATCTTTAATTAATTATTCACAAATAATATTACATAATCACAATTATGATAACCAGTCAGTTCCCAGGAAAGAGGGGGCTTTCCAATAAGAATTTCTCCTTTACTGACGCGCAATTAGGTGACCAAACCTCTCCTTGACAGAACTTTCTAGACATTGCCAATAATGTTATCTAATAATATTATTCCAAATAATATGAATTATTGATCTGATAATGGAGATATCTTTGTAAATGACAATTATTGAACAACAATAATATAAAATACCAACGTAGCAATTATTGAATCAATAAAATAAAATATTGAAGCAAGAATTATCGTAACAATTATCGAGTAGTGCCTTCACGTAAGAATCAATAATTCAAAATCATGCAAAAACCGTGTGCTCTTCGCAAGCAACAACGCAGATTACTATATTTCAACCACCGGGTATTCAACAAAGTGTTAATTCAGAACCATTACTCGTTATTTATAAAAACTCAAATTTGTCATTTTCTTCATCCGAAGGCGGTTATTCATTATGGGCCCCTAAATGACTACGCCATCGCATTTAATATTCCCGACGGAAAAAGAATATTTCACGACCAAACGAATATTCCCCGACAACAATGAATATTTTATAACCACTTGCGTATTTTGAAAAAAATTTCATATATCACCCTTAACTTTACTTTTTATCAATTTAACCATTTACTGAATAGTAATTATAAAAAAAATTGAATAATTTTATTTCATAAAATTCGGGGTCTTACAAACTTTTAGAACCATCATTCCACAACCCGACTAGTACTCGCTACATTCTCGCCTCCTGAGAAGAAAAATGGAACAAAAAGGAAAAGGGTGAGCTCAACTAGCACAGTAAAGAACATTCTGACTAAGATAATATAGAACTAATTATCGTTAGTCCACAACAAGAAAAAATCTAATAGAATACAATTGACAACAAGTTTTAAATCAATATTCGCAGCGGAAATAACAATTCATTAGAAGAGTTACGTATAGAATGAAATCTACTATCTTCTTTATATGAATTTAAAAGTTCATCGTCAATATTTTATCCCTGTAACATCAATCAATATATATAGCTGGAATCAAATATTCATCTTTGCACTACAGGACAAAGATATTCATCAGTTGGTCATGTTCATCTAAACACCAGTTCATCTTTGCACTACGGCCAAAGATATTCATCAGAAAATCATTCATCTTTGTACTACATGCCAAAGATATTCAGTTATATCATCATTTAGGACTGAGGATGATGAAAAATATTTTAAAGAAAACGAATCCAGTGAAACAAAAGAACAAATATTAAGGATTCGTACTTTAAACAATCCAAGTCCAAAAATACTTCATAAATAACCATAGTGGAGTAAAATTCCAGAATGAAAATCAAAACATGGATACAATCAAAGCTAGTATCCATAATAGATATCTTGGACAAAAAAGAAAATTTAATTTTTCTGTGAATAGTTCCATTTTCGTGAATAGTGCCGTATACGTGAATAGTAACCCCGACACTAAAAGACAAGAATTTCATAAGAAAATTTTTACCAATATCCCGGCATAATGATATTGAAAGAAATAATATCATTTATAAAAAATAACATCCCTTACCTCGAAAAAGACAAGATTTCCGACTTGAATCTCGGATATATAGTCTTTGAAGGAACTTGCAATCGATAAGAACACTTAAAGTATCAAAATACTCACAAGAATACGATCGATAATATAGAGAGAGAAAACTTTAATTTTTTGTGTGATTTTCAATTCTAACCTAAGCACCCTATTTATAGGAAAATGCTTAGAACACCAAAAAAGAAAATTTAATAAAATATTAATATTATTTTTAAAATTCCTACGCCCACTTTGAAATTCTGAATTCAGTATGCTTAACAACAAGTGGGGCCCACCAATCATACAAAAAATGTTGTTCATAAAAAAATTATTTAAAACTTTAAAAATTAATTATTCCAGAACTTCAATAATTCATAATAAATAGCCTTTTTATCAGACAGATTCAGATCTTATGTCCTTCTATAGGAAATTCAATTCTCTACAACTTTGCAGAAGAATGTTTTTCCAAATTCCAAACAGAAATTGACCAAAATCCACGTACGGACAATTGTTTAGGCTATAATCAAATTTAAGTCAAGAAATGGGACAAACATGAAAAACTTGTTTTAAATATTTTTAGTAACAAAAATACTCTTCCTCCTCATTTACTCATATATCCCACATTCATTGTAAAAATATCACCATTATTATATTTTTTATAATATAATAATATATTTAAATGAATTATTTTATTAGAAAAGATAAAATATCAATTTTCAACAATTGTCACATTAAAAATTTTCTCCATCTATATCCACATAAAATGAATATTTTACTCATCATATAAATCAATTATTGCCAATAATTATATCTAATAATATTATTCAAATAATATGAATTATTGATTTGATAATGAAAAATATTTTGTAGTGACAATTATTGAAACAACAACAATATAAAATATCAACGTAGCAATTATTGAATCAATAAAATAAAATATTGAATAGTAATTACTGTAACAATTATTGAGTCCTGCCTTCTTACGTAAGAATCAATAATTGGTGCAATACCGTGTGCTACTATGCAACAACGTGTATTACTGTGTTTTAACCACCGGGTATTCCAACAGTGTTAACGGTAACAACTACGCCGTTATTTATACTTGTCGTTTTCTTCATCCAATCGCTTTCCGTTATGGGGCCCACATAAAGGTCGCTGGCATCGCATTTAATATTCCCCGACAATAAGAATATTCCACGACCAAACGAATATTCTCCGACAACAATGAATATTTTATAACCACTTGCTTATTTGAAATATTTGCTCATTTTACCCATAACTAACCACATTAATCAACTCAACCCTTACTATTTCAAAATAATAAATAGAGAAAATTCAATTTCATTTATAATAAGTTGGGGTCTTACAATTAATATTACAACAATATTTTAATTGTTTACATTTTACTAATTAATGCATTTAATCATCATAAAATGCAAAACTCATAAGATTTTATCACCAATAACCAAAACTCTCATAAAAAATTTGCATATACCTTATATAGGATTCTCAAGCCATAAAATCATATTTTCCAATTTTCTTACTTTACATGACTTATTTAATTTATTTACTCATAACTAGTCTATTTTTATGAAAAATATCAAATCAGTCCCAGAAAATTTTCTTTTCTGGGATTTAGTAGAATATAGTCCTATATTGAACATATATTATTCTCGGAATTTTTAAAATTTATTAACTGTTTTTCATATGGCCAAAACTTTTGAATATTTAGACATTCATCATAAATTATACTTTTGTCCAAACATTACAAAATTTACAGAGTATACTTCTGTTATATACATGTACTCCCAATAAAAATTTCACCAATTTTAGAGTTAACCATAAGGAGTTATAAGGGTTTACTTTTAAAATAGTCGTTTCCCATAAAATTCATAACTCCTAATCTATACATCCAAAAATCGCCATTTTTGGACACAATCTAGAAAACTCATCAAATTATCATTTCAAATTTTTTCAGAATTTTTGAGGGTCAGAAAAATAACGAAACTGAAAAACATAATAACCTTACAATCCTCACCTCAAAAAAGAGTAGTATTTCAACCTAACATCGGATGTAAAGTCGAAAAGAAACTTTGATTGAATAGCAACTCTCTAAGTATGTAAATACTCACAAAAATACGCTCGATAATATATAGAGAGAAAACTTATGTTTCTGGTATGATTTTGAATTCTAACTTAAGCGCCTATTTATAGGAAAATGCTAGAACGCCATAGGAGACTAATTTAATAAAATAATATATTTTCTTTTTTTTTCTTCTACGCAGCCAAGCTAGACCAAATATTTAGCCACCACAGTGGGGCCCACCAAAAATCAGGTCCCAACAAAAAATAGGTCCCACCCATTTTTAGTAAAAAATATTTTATTTTTCGAAACTTCAGTAATTCATAATAAATAGCCCTTTTATCAGAAAAATACATATTTTATGTCCATTTTACACGAAATCGAATTCTCTACAACTTTGTAGCTTTAATTTTTTCCAAATTCCAGACAGAAAATATCGGAAATCTACAAACAGACGATTTTCAACACCTTTTAAAATTCATAACAAATCATACGTTAATTTTTAACGGTTCAAAATTTGTGGACATATACTCAACTTATATATGTATAACATATCGAAAAATCACAACGATCCAACGGTCGGATTAAAGTTATAACTCACGCAATAGAGCTTTAAGAACACCAATTTGATATTTTAATACCTCCAATCCGACAAAATACTGATAAAACACCTCAACATTAATTCCTTCATTTATAACCACATAAAATAAATATTTTCTTATCATATAAATCAATAATCAATTATTCACAAATAATATTACAGAATCACAATAATGACAACCAGACCGTTCCAAGGAAAGAGGGGGCTTTCCGATAAGGATTTCTCCTTATTGGAGCGCAATTAGGTGACCAAACCTCTCCTTAGACAGAACTTCCTTAGACATTGCCAATAATGCAATCTAATAATATTATTCAAATAATATAAATTATTGATCTGATAATGGAAATATTGTGCCGTGACAATTATTGAAACAACAATAATATAAAATATCAACACAGCAATTATTGAATCAATAAAATAAAATATTGAACAGTAATTACTCTAACAATTATTGAGTAGTTGTAAGACCCCAAATTATTAATAAATAAAATTTAATTTTCTCTATTTATTATTTTGAAATAGTAAGGGTTGAATTGATTAATGTGGATAGTTATGGGTAAAATGCATATATTTTAAAAAAATAAGTAGTGGTTATAAAATATTCATTGTTGTTTTGGGAATATTCGTTTGGTCGTGAAATATTCTTCTTTGTTGGGAATATTAAATTTGACACGACGCATCTTTTGTGGGCCCCATAACGAAAAGCGATTGGATGAAGAAAATAACAAGTATAAGTTGTTTATAAATAACTACAGTAGTGGTTACCAATTAACTTTGGTGGAATACCCGTGGTTAAAAACAAGAATACGCATTGTTACACAAGAAGACACTTTCAGATTGCACCAATTATTGATTCTTACGTGGCGGTGTTCTACTCAATAATTGTTACATGAGTTATCGCTCAAAGATTTTATTTTATTGATTCAATAATTATCTGCGTTGATATTTTATATACTTCGTTGTTTCAATAATTGTCACTACACAAAGATTTTCCATTATCGAGCAATAATTCATATTATCTGAATAATATTATTAGAAAACATTATTGGCAATGTCTAGAAAGTTACATCTAAGGAGAGGTTTGGTCACCTAATCAATTGCGCCAAAGATGGAGAAATCCTTATTGGAAAGCCCCTCTTCTCAGGAACTACCGGTTGCTAAGATCTTGTGATTCTATAATATTATTTATGAATAATTAATTATTGATTTATATGATGAGGAAAATATTGATTTTATGTGGTTATAGATGGAGAAAAGTTTTAAAGTGATAATTGTTTAAAATTGATATTTTATCTTTTACGATAAAATAATATTTTATTATATTATATAATAATGATGATATTTTTTACAATGAATGTGGGATATATGAGTATATGAGGAGGAAGAGTATTTTTGTTGCAAAAGTTATTTAAAACATGTTAAACACGTCCGTGGGCCCATTTCTTGACTGAAATTTGATTATAGCTTGTAAAATTGCCCGTTTATGGATTTCGGTCAATTTATGTTTGGAATTTAGAAAAACTTTCTTCTACAAAGTTGTAGAGAATTGAATTTCCTATACAAAGTCATGAGATTTAAATTTTCTGATAAAAGGGCTATTTATTATGAATTATTGAAGTTCTGAAATAATTGATTTTTTAAAGTTTTAAATATTTTAATTTACAAAAACGTTTTTTTTGTGATGTAGGCTACTTGAGTGGCTGATCTTTGACTGAAATATTGGGCATAGAAAATTTATATATATATATATATTATTATATTAAATTTTCTGCTTTGGTGTTCTAAGCATTTTCCTATAAACAGGGTGCTTAGGTTAGAATTGAAAATTACACCAGAAACTAAAGATTTCTCTCTCTTTCTCTCCCTATAATATCGAGCGTATTTTGTGTGTATTTTTATACTTTGAGTGTTGCTATACGGTGCAAGTTCCTTCAGTACTGTATCTGATATTCCAGTCAGAAGTACTATTCTTTCTAAGGTAAGGGATGTTATTTTATTCGAAAATGATATTATTTCTTCAATATCATTATGCTGAAATATTGGTTGGATTTTTTTATCAAATTTGGAACTTTTCATGTCGGGGTTACTATTCATGAGTTACTATTCACGAGTTACTATTCACGAGTACTATTCATGAAGCATAATGATTTTTTTTTGTGAAATTTCTATCTTTTAGTATCGGAGTTACTATTCACGTGATACTAAGACTATTCATTTAATATTTACACTATTCATAGAAAAATTAAATTTTCTTTTCTATGTCCAAGATTGTCTGTTATAGTTCCTATCTTTGATTGGATCTATGTTTTGGTCTTCATTCTTGAATTTTACTCCACTTTGGTTATTTATGAAGTATTTTTGAACTTGGGTTATTTAAAGTACGAATCCTTAATACTTGTTCTTTTGTTTCACTGGATTCATTTTCTTTAAAATATTTTTTCATCATCCTCAGTCCTAAATGATGATATAACTAAATATCTTTGGCCTGTAGTGCAAAGATGAATGATTTCGATGAATATCTTTGGCCAAGAGTGCAAAGATGAACAGTGTTTAGATGAACATGATTAATCGATGAATATCTTTTGGCCTGTAGTGCAAAGATGAATATTTGATTCCAGATATATATTGATTGATGTTACAGGGATAAAAGATAGACGATGAACTTTTATATTCATATATAGAAGATAATAGATTTCATTCTCTACTTAACTCTTCTAATGAATTATTATTTCCGCTGCGAATATTGATTTAAAACTTGTTGTCTATTGTATTCTATTAGATTTTTCCTTGCTGAAGACTAACGATAATTTGTTCTGTATTATCTTAGTCATAATGTTCTTTACTAGGCTAGTTGAGCTCACCCTTTTCATTTTTGTTCTATTTTTTTTCTCAGAAGGCGAGAATGTAGCGAGTACTAGTCGGAGAATGGAATGATGGTTCTAGAAGTTATTTTAGTAGTCCTCACCATTTTTGTAAAATAATGTATCAATAATTGAAATGAGGACTTATTTGAGTGTGGATATTGTCTAGATGACAATATTTGTATTTAAACTCACGCTTTTATGTTGTATTAATAAAGTTGTAGTTATTTCGCATACCATGTATTTTGACGACTAACGTAATGGGTGTTATATACCTATTTTGGGGCGCCACAAAGAGTGCCTTCTTCACGTAAGAATCAATAATTCAAAAATATCATGTAATACCGTAGTGCATCTTAAGGCAAACGACAGCAGACATACGAGATTTTAACCACGAGGGTATTCAAAGCGATTGTTAACGGTAACAACTACTACCTGTTATTGATAAAAACTTAAACTTTTCATTTTATTCATCAAGCGCTTATTACATTATGGGGCCCATAAATGGTCATACTAAATGCATTTAATATTCCCTACGAAATGAGTATTTTATAAATACTACATGTATTTTGAAAATTTTATATATATCACTCTTAACTTTAAACTTTTATCAATTTAAATGTTCATCTCAACACATGTTCATCTTTGCACTACGGGCCAAAGATATTCATTAGGTAATCATTCATTTTTGCACTACAGGCCAAAGATATTCAGTTATATCATCATTTAGGACTGAGGATGATGAAAAATATCTTAAAGAAAACGAATCCAATTGAGATAAAAGAACAAATATTAGGGATTCAGACATCATTTATCCAAGTTCAATAATACTCCATAATAACCAATTTCAAGCGTAATTCAAAATAAAGATCAAAATATGGATACAATCAAAGATAGTAACCATAAAAGACATCTTGGACAAAAAGAAGAAAATTTCATTTTTCGGTGAATAGTGCCGTATTTGTGAATATTGTCGTATACGTGAATAGTAACCCCAACACAAAAAGGTAGAAATTCCACAGTAAAATCCATACCAATATTTCGGTATAATCATATTGAAAGAATATCATCATTAGGAAGAAAATAACATCCCTTACCTCAAAATATCAATACTTCTGATCGGAATATCGGTATAAGGCTGAAGGAAACTTGCACTGATATATAGCAACTCATAAAGTATCTAAATACTCACAAAATACGGTCGATAATATAGAGAGAGAAAGAGAGAAAACTTGTTTCTGGTGTGATTTTTAATTCTAACTAAGCACCCTATTTATAGGAAAATGCTTAGAACGCCATAGCAGACTAACCTGCTACCTGATGGCTTTACCTGCTACTATTCAAGCCCACCCATTTTGAAAATAAATTCCAGCACATTTCATTACTCACCAACCAAAAGTGGCGCCCACCATATTTTTAATAAAAACATTTTATTTTTCAAAACTTCAACAATTCATAATAAATAGCCCTTTTATCATAAAAATGTGAATCTCATGTGCTTTCCATAAGAAATTAAATTCTCTACAACTTTGTAGAAGAAAGTTTTTCTAAATTCCAATAAAAAAATACCCAAAATTCACATACGGACGATTTCAACACCTCTATTCCGATAAAATACTGAAAAAACACCTTAGCATTTATTCCATCATTCATATCCACATAAAATAAATATATCCATCATTTATATCCACATAAAATAAATATTTTCTTATCATATAAATCAATAACTAATTATTCACAAATAATATTACAGAATCACAATTATGACAACCGTGTCGCTCCTCCGTGAAAAGGGGCTTTTCGATAAGGATTTCTCCTTATTGGCGCGTAATTAGGTGATCAAACCCCTTTTCTAGATAGAACTTCCTTAGACATTTCCAATAATGCTATCTAGTAATATTATTCAAATAATATGAATTAATGATCTGATAATGGAATCTTTGTAAAGTGACAATTATTGAACAATAATAATATAAAATATCAACGCAAAGCAATTATTGAATCAATAAAATAAAATATTGAAGCAAGATAATTACTCGTAACAATTATTGAGTAATGCCTTCACGTAAGAATCAATAATTCAAAATATCAATCTGGTAATACTGCAGTGCTATGCGCGTACCACCACGCCGTATTATTGTATTTTAACCATCGGGTATTCCAACAGTGTTAACGGTAACAACTACGCCGTTATTTATAAAAACTCAAAATTGTCATTTTCTTCATCCGACAGTTATTCTGTTATGGGGCCCACAAATGGTTGTGCCGTCGTACGAATATTCCCCGACAATAAGAATATTCCACGACCAAACGAATATTTCCCGACAGAAATGAGTATTTTATAAATACTTGCGTATTAAAAGTTCATCATCAATATTATATCAAATTTATTATTGTGAATAATTTGAACTTTTAAATCTTAGAAGATAGTAGAATTCTTTCTCTACTTGACTCTTCTAATTGATTGTTGTTTCCGCTGCAGTTGTTGATCTAAAACTTGTTGTCTATTATATTTTATCAGATTTTTCCATGTTGAAAACTAATGATAATTTGGTGTATATTATCTTAGTCATAATATTCTTTACTGAGTTAGTTGAGCTCACCCTTTTCCTTTTTGTTCCATTGTTCTTCTAAGGAGGAGAGAATTTAGCAGGAACTAGGCGGGGTATGGAGTGATGATTCAAGATAGTTGTTTTAGTAGTCCTCACTATTTTGTAAAATAGTGTATCAATAATTGTAATAAGGACTTTTTTTGAGTTTGTATACTGTCTATTAGATAATATTTGTATTCAAACTCACAGTATATGTGTTGTCGTATTTTTCACGACAATTATATTACTGAGTTGTATTTGTTCCCGTACCATGTATTTGGCGACTCAAAATGGGTGATGTATACCTATTTTTGGGGCATGACAGTTGGTATCAAAGCTTAGGGATATGATCCCTGACTGAGATGTGAGACAAGAACTAGGAGGGGAGAGATGGGGAATTCCTTCGCTAGTATGACCTGACTAAGTTTATTTGGTATTTATTTGGTCGGTCAGAGTATAGGGATAATATGTGACATGTTAATTAACCCTTGTTTTGTGGAAGTATTTGAGAATGATAGCTACAAATATTAACAATGAACTGAATCAGACCGTGGAGACACCTTTAATCACCACCTAGGGGAACGTGCAACAGGAAGGCAATATTCCTCCTATAAACAACACTATCGAACAAATGATGAATGATGGGATGTTTATAAGCTTTTTGCAGTTCATGCAAAATTAGACGAGGGAGACTCGTGCACAAAATACGGGTGGAAATGATAGCAATTCGCGGCTCGTCACAACCAAGCAGTTCAAGGAGTTAGGACCACCAGAATTTGCGGGAACGCCGGATTCGATTAAGGCGGAAATGTGGGTCAAACAAATTACCAAGATATTCGATGTCTTGGGATGCACGAAGGAACAGAAGGATCCATTCGCCACTTTTATGTTCTGCGGTGAGACAGATTACTGGTGGGAATTTGTGAAGCGTACCCAGCCTGCCGCACTCAACATGTCTTGGGAAACGTTTCAGAAACTGTTTAATGACAAGTACTTTCCTAAAAGTATTCGTCATATGAAGGAGGTGGAGTTTATCAGACTGGAACAAAACAACATGACGGTGTCCCAGTATGAGGTGATATTTGCAGAGTTATCGAGGTTTGCACCTCATTTGGTCGAGAATGAGGGACGAATGACGAGGATGTTTCTGAGAGGTCTAAAACCCGAGATTCGGCAATATCTTATCTCTCATAAATTTTCTTTATATTTAGATGTTGTCAACATGGCTCAATTATTAGAGCAAGATAATGAGTATGCCCAACAAAGGGACCACAATCAGGGTCATACCGATGACAACAGTCATCGGAGCGATGATAACCAGCGGGGAGGAAAGAATACAGAAAAAAACGGTAACCACTCGGGTGGTAATCGTGGCCATGATAATAGGAGAGGTGCGTCAAGTAGAAATTTCAGAAAGAGGAGATTCAACAATGATGGGAAGATATTAATAGCAGCACCAGCACCGACAATAAATTCAAGGGAAGGAGAACGATCGCCAGTTAGATGCTATAGATGCGTAGAGGAGGGACACATAAGTCCAAACTGTTCACAGCCTTCCAAGGTGTGTTTCAGTTGTGGAAAAGACGGTTATATAGCCTGGTTTTTTCTGGTAGCGAAGTCAAGTCCAGCTAAGACGGTGACACCAAAGGCAACTACAGACAAAACAAAGTTGGTGGTTCAAGGGATGGCGTTTGTCGTGACTGTCCAAAATGCGAGAAACCCGAATGAGGTGATCACGGGTAAGCTAATCATAAACTCTTGCGAAGTTTATACCTTATTAGATATCGGTTCTACCCATTCTTTTATCTCTCCTGCTTGTGCTCAACGTTAATACTTGACTATGGAGAAATTAGACCTTGACTTATCTGTTGAGACTCCATTAGGAGAAACTTTAATTACATCTACTGTTTATAAATCTTTCTTGATTCAAGTTGGAACCATAACATTACCTACGGATCTTATTTCGTTGAAAATTCTTGCATTTGATGTGATTTTAGGGATTGATTGGTTAACCACGCATCATGCTAAAATTGATTGTTTTCGTAAGGTTGTTAGATTTCATATTCCTAACCAACCTATTATGTGAATTCAAACAACTAATCCATTAAAGTCAATCACTATCATATTAAGCCATAAAGCTATTCGTTTATTAAAAAATGGATGTCAAGATTTCTTAGCCCATGTCACAGACTTGAACAAAAACACGTCATATTTGAATAATATTTCTGTTGTTAGTGAATTTCTTGACGTATTTCCTGAAGAACTTCCTGGTCTACCCCCAGAACGTGAAGTTGAATTCTTTATTGATCTTGAACCTGGTGCAAAGCCCATTTCTATAACCCCATATCGAATGGCTCCTATTGAACTTCAGGAGATAAAGGTCCAACTATAGGAGTTATTGGACATCGGTTTCATTCGTCCTAGTACATCTCCTTGGGGTGCTCCTGTGTTATTCGTAAAGAAGAAAGATGGGAGTATGCGACTTTGTATTGACTACTGAGAATTGAACCATATCACTATCAAGAATAGGTATCCGCTACCTCGTATTGATGACTTGTTCGATCAGTTGCAAGGAGCACAATTCTTTTCAAAGATCGATCTTCGTTCTGGATATCATCAGCTGAAGATTAAAACTGAGGATATTCCAAAGACCGCTTTCGTAACTCAAGACGGGCATTATGAATTCTTAGTCATGTCTTTTGGATTGACTAATGCTCCTGCTGCTTTCATGGATATGATGAACCGTGTGTTCAAAGAATATTTAGATTAGTTCGTTGTTGTCTTTATTGATGACATCCTCATCTATTCCAAAAGCCTTGAAGATCATGAGCGTCATTTGAAGCTGGTACTGCAAAGGCTTCGTGATAACAAGCTATATATGCTGTCAAGAAATGCGAAGTTTCGCTCGAGAAAGTAGCATTCCTTGGGCACGTGGTGTCAAAACATTGAGTATCTGTCAATCCGGCGAAGATTGAAGCAATACAAAGTTGGGAGCACCCGAAGTAGGTGACCGAAGTATCGGAGATTCGTGGAAGGATTTTCTCAAATCGCTACTCCGTTAACTCAACTGACTCGTAAAGATACAAAATTCGATTGGAGTGAGGATTGTGAGAAGAGTTTTCAAGAACTCAAGAGAAGACTCATTTCGGCACTCAAGAAAGTGCAAGAAGGTGCTATTCCAGAAACAAGAATTGATGAAGAAGAAATACTTCGAGTCAACTCCAGACTTTGTGTTCCTAACGATTCTGACTTGAAGCATAGAATCATGATGGAGGCACACAACACACCACTTGGAATCCATCCTAGGAGTACCAAAATGTATCATGATCTTCGACATACATTTTAGTGGAGCAATATGAAAAGAGAGATCGCGGAGTTTATCTCGAGGTGTTTAGCTTGTCAACGTGTAAAGGCGGAGCATCAAGTGCCAAAGGGTCCACTGCAACCATTTGAGATTCCGAAATGGAAGTGGGAACACATTACTATGGATTTCGTTATTGGTCTTCCCAAGGTTTCTCAAGCCATAGATGCGATTTGGGTTATTGTTGATAGATTAACCAAGTCTGCTCATTTCTTGCCTATACGAGAGACTTATTCCCTTGAACGTCTTGCTCGTATGTACATGAATGAGATTGTAAGATTGCATGGCATGCCCGTATCCATAGTTTCAGATCATGACCCAAGATTCACTTCACAATTTTGGGTTAGCTTGTAGAAAGCTATGGGCACGGATTTATTTATCTGATTCAAAGATACCATCCTCAAATGGACTGAGGCGATCGAGAGGACTATGAAACTCTTGAAGATATATTAAGACTGTGTGTCCTAGATTTCAAAGGGAGTTGGGATAAGTATCTACCATTGGTGGAATTCTCCTACAACAACAGTTATCAGGCAATTATAGGTGTGGCTCCATTTGAAGCATTGTATAGACTAAAGTGTCGCTCTCCAGTATGTTGGGATGAGGTGGGTGAAGCAAAATTGTTGGGACCAAAATTGGTACACATAACTACAGAGAAGATCCAAATGATCCGACAACGTATACAAACAGCACCGGATCGACAAAATAGTTATGCGGATCTTCATCGAAAGGACGTGAAATTTAATATTGGGGATCATTTATTGTTACGTGTTGCACCATGGAAGGGAGTTACCAGATTTGGGAAGAGAGGAAAACTCAATCCACGATTTATCGGTCCATTTGAAATTCTTGGCCGAATAGGAAATGTGGCCTATAGACACGCATTACCTCCAAGCATGTCTCGTGTTCATAATGTTTTTCACATATCTATGCTTCGTAAATATGTTAAAGACCCGAACCACATTATTGAGTTAGAACCGGACGAGATAACAGAAGATTTAACGTGCGAGGAGGTACCTGTTAAGATCTTGGATAGGAAAGAGCATGTCCTACGCACGAAGGTTATACCACAAGTTAAGGTTTTATGGAGGAACCATGCTATTAAAGAAATGACCAGGGAGTTGGAATCGGAAATGAAAGCGAGGTATCCTCACCTTTTTTAAACACCAGGTACGTACGTCAATTTTGAGGACGAAATTTCATAAGGAGTAGAGGTTGTAAGACCCCAACGCATTTTAAATAAAATCGAATTTCCTCTATTTATTATTGTGAATAGTAAGGTGTTAATTTGATATAATGCTTTAGATATGGGTAAAATGTGCAAATTTTGCCAAATAAGCAAGTGGTTATAAAATATTCTTTATGTCATGGAATATTCATTTAGTCGTGGAATATTCTTTCTATCGAGGAATATTCGTACGACGGTGCAACCATTTGTGGCCCCCATAACGGATAACAGTCGAATAAAGAAAATGACAAGTTTGAGTTTTTATAAATAACTTACAGAAGTTGTTACAAGGTTAACACCGTTTGAATACCCTTGGTTAAAATACAATAATACTGGCGTGGTGGCATAAGAAGCACACCAGATTGCACAAAGATTTTGAATTATTGATTCTTACGTGAAGAAGGCACTACTCAATAATTTTTACAAGAATTATTGTTCAATATTTTATTTTATTGATTCAATAATTACTGCGTTGATATTTTA
This sequence comes from Panax quinquefolius, assembly GCA_020205615.1. Lineage (NCBI taxonomy): Eukaryota > Viridiplantae > Streptophyta > Magnoliopsida > Apiales > Araliaceae > Panax > Panax quinquefolius. The sequence goes on along the minus strand of CM035167.1, from coordinate 38,403,513 downwards.
TATTATTATTGTTCAATAATTATCACTGCACAGTATCTCCATTATCAGATCATTAATTCATATTATTTGAATAATATTACTAGATAGCATTATTGGCAATGTCTAAGGAAGTTCTTTCTAGAAAAGGGGTTTGATCACCTAATTGCGCGCCAATAAGGAGAAATCCTTATCGAAAAGCCCCCTTTTTCCTGGGAACGACCTGGTTGTCATAATTGTGATTCTGTAATATTATTTGTGAATAATTAGTTATTGATTTATATGATAAGGAAATATTTATTTTATGTGGATATAAATGATGGATATATTTATTTTATGTGGATATAAATGAAAGAATAAATGCTGAGGTATTTTATCAGTATTTTGACGGAATAGAAATGTTAAAAATCGTCCGTATATGGATTTCAGGTATTTTCTGATTGGAATTTGGAAAAAGTTTCTTCTAGAAAGTTGTAGAGAATTAAATTTCTATGAAAAACACATGAGATTCGAATTTTCCTGATAAAGGGCTATTTATTATGAATTGTTGAAGTTTTGAAAAATAAAATATTTTTATTAAAAATATGGTGGGCCCCACTTTTTGTTGGTGAGTAATGAAATGTGCTGGAATTTATTTTCAAAAGTGGTGGGCTTGAATAGTAGCAGGTAAAGCCAACAGGTAGCAGGTTAGTCTGCTATGACGTTCTAAGCATTTTCCTATAAATAGGGTGCTTAGTTAGAATTGAAAATCACACCAGAAACAAGTTTTCTCTCTTTCTCTCTCTATATTATTGAGCGTATTTTATGAGTATTTAGACACTTTGTTAGTTGCTATTCATCAGTGCAAGTTTTCTTCAGCCTTATACCGATATTTCGATCAGAAGTACTGATATTTTGAAGTAAAGGATGTTATTTTCTTCCTAATGATGTTATTCTTTCAATATCATTATACAGAAATATTGGTATGGATTTTATTGTGGAATTTCTACTTTTGTGTCTTCATTAATTCATCTGCATCACATACAAAGACATTCAATAACACGTCATCTTCAAGACTACTTGCCAAAGATATTAATGTCTCAAAGAAACATATACCATTTCTTTAATTTATATAAACAATAATTATAATGCTGATTAATCTATTCAGATTTCTAAACCAAAGTGATTCAATTATAAATTAATGGTCATGATTATATTTAGTCAACAATAATCTTCGTGATCATCGTCAGTAGAACTCATTGCATCATACCAATAATTCAATTATATCTTGTATAATTTAGCCAAAGAGAAATATCATCATTTATCGTATCAATAACGGTATTATTTGAATATTATTAGATAGCACATTGCCAATGTCTATGGAAGTTCTATCTAGAAAGGGTTTACTAATCATGTATCAGAACTTTAGTCGGAAGTGCGATTTCCAAATTCGCAGGTAACGATTATACGTATACGCGCCATGAGAATACATCATCATCTATCTAAGTAACTCTATTAATAATATTAATATTAATATTAATAATAATAATAACAGTTAACTATTACATACTTATCTAGCCAAAGTCCTAAAGTCTTTACAACCTTTAATAAATCAAACTTAAACTTGAAGGCCATTATCGCTACATCAATATCATACGCGAATATAATTGGTTATAAACAACAACTCATCATTTCATTTGTATTTCTTTGTCCTCGCCTGAGCCTCGCCAAATATACCCTTTAATCGAAAGATTAAGTTAATGAGCACAAATTGCCCAGTTAGCATATATAAAGTAGTTTCAGAACATTCATCAAGTGAGAAGTATTAGTATGTATTATTTAATAGTTTAAAGTTAACATCAAGAGATAAACCGGAATATCAAGATAAGAGTTCTAGAATTTTCAATAACATACTAAGGGTGTTAGATACCCCTCAACATTACTTTGTTTCATCAAAAAAACCATCGTATTCGCTTAACAATCAAATAGATTGTAAACCAGCTCTCGAAGTACTCCAGTGATCAGCCCATCGTATCTTCAAGCAGCACATTGCACAAGCATAAAGTTTAAATGCTTACATAAACGGGACTATATTGCCCATCATCGCTACCCCGTTATCCGGTTGTTTCATCTTAGTATTCATATACGGACCTCACTAAAAGAAATTTGATTGGTAAAATCAAATAGTTTCAAAGTGATTTGTATCTGTTTTAAATAATATACTATGTTCGGTGATCAAGCATTATCTGTAGCCGAGAAAGCTTGCAGTGTTATGCTCAACATAGCTCATTATGGAACACGAACTTTAAAGTATATAAAGCAGCTTAATAACAGGAAATCAATAATCATCAATAACGCCGCATCGTAACTGGAAGTATAGGTAACTTTACAACAAAGAAGCCGCATCGTAATGATTAATTAATCACAAGCCCAAACTTACCTCACGTAATCAACCGAATAAGAGCCAATAAATTCATAATGAAAATAGTGGTGTTAAACTTCGGTTAAATCAGTTGATTTTCACTTACAATAACATTAACAAATTACGTTTATCTACACTTCACGTGTCTTGGCGACATTGTAGAGATAATCATGCACATCAACTATTAGCAATGCATGAGTACTTTTCGTAATATAAACTCACTCTATAATTTCGAAGCCACTCTATCATTTTAATCGATTCTACGATTTTTGTAGTTTACTCTACGATTTTCACCGACTTACGATTTTCGTAGTTTGTTACACGATTTATCATCGACCTCTAATGATGAGTTTAATTTCTACGATTTTCACCCACTCTAATGATTTTCATCGACTCTTTATGATTTTTACTCTTTCATTTTCAATTTAATTTACGATTTCTCAACGACTCTACTTTATTTCAAAGAGTTTATTTTAATGCATTTTTACCCACCCTACGATTTTCGAGTTTACTCTAACATTTTCAATGACTTCATTTATTTTCATCGACGTCACGATTTGCACCTACCATCAACCCACTCACGATTTTCTAGAGATTCTCACGATTTACTTCACGATTTTCAATTAACTTCTACGATTAATTTGGACTCTTATGATTTTATTCTCTGGGCTAACTTAAAGATGATATTTAATTACGATATTTGACATAATAAACTTCCATACATCGTCATGGTTTTACAAAATACAACATTCATAAAACTAGCATGCTAAGACCACAAATTGAATCAGAGCAGAGTGCGTGCTGCGACTAGTTTTATACTTAGAAAATTCGAATTTTAATTCGCAAATTTATTAACAACATACATGCTTACGATTTTCATAACTTGCTCAATTTAACTCCTTTTCTTATGAAATTTGGATAGGTCAGACTATGTTGTTGGACAACATTTTATAAAACGAAAATATACGCTTAATCGAGTCATTCATTCACCATGATTCCGAGGTCCTAAAACCCCAAAAATGAGAGATTTCATATCTAACCAACTTCTTTGAAAATTCTGTGATTTTGATTCTAAAAGATGCATGTACTTTGATCATCAACGTTCAGACTACTCTACCAATATGAACATGCCTGCTAACAAAACTGACCTACTAAATTACCATGCTTAGGAAACAAATTGACTACAAAGAGGCATTTTATCAACATATCGCAGACATTCATAAAATATTTGATTTCTCTATGTAATCAAATACGTTTAAACTATACTTTTTCTATTCCTCAGTCCTTCCTATAACAGTAAACCACCAATATATTGCTAGTCTCATTTAATCAACATAATCATTTACCATGGCTATACATGTTTTTTTTCACTATTTTTCTTTCAAGAACACGAAAGAGAGTTCATAGCTTACCTTTCCGGATGAATTTCTCATGCATTTGATCAGTCTCCTCTTCCTTGCTTCATATTTGTTAAGGGAATTTAGAATACTACCACCCTATCTATCACTTCATCTCTTCAAGATGCTTACTGTGAAATTTTCGAAAAGAAAAGTGTTTATTATATATGTATAAAGCTTTGTTGGAAGCTTCGATTCTATAACTCTAACCCCATAACCCCCAACACTAATGATTAGTTATCATGTAAAGATTAATAATACAATAATATAGTTAATTATCAGGAAGAATGTGGAGTTGGGAGAAATGAATGCGGAGTTAAAAAGAATTTTGGTTTTAAGGAATAAAATAAATTACTTACTACCCTAGCTATTATATAATATAATGATACTCCTCCCTTTCCAAATTTAATAGTCTCATGGGTCCATCTATCAGCTGATTTCTATTAAAAAAATACATATATTATTTTAATCAATTAATCAATTAATAATCTATTTGACTATTTTACCCTTCTGAACCAAACTTTGGCGAACCATATATCGATTCCCTACTAAAGTCGTACATATCTTGACGCCAAGGGATTATCCGCTTAGTCAAATTCATCTTCTGAAATTGTGAGTCGATTTTTTCCTCAAAAGTCAACAGTGTCGACTTCTTGACCAAAAGTCACTCATGTACACTTTTTCGTGATTACAGCCTATCCCGACTAATTTCGACGCTCCCATTTCTAATACACAAATCAAGACCTCTAAATTCTCGCCCTAACTCCAGCCTATGATTTAATAATATCCCACGTAATAAAATAGAATAATTCTTCACTTAATTTTATTTAAATAGTTAAATAAAACTCCAAACCAACCATTTAAATACATCTCATCGCATATCTTGAAATAACACATACGCATGTACTACACACATACATCTAATAAAATGAAATCACTAAAAGTTTCATATAAATTGCTTATTAACAATTCTTTAAATTACGTAAAAAAATTAAAATAAAACTCTGAGCATTACGTAAAAGCCCTCTTTCCGTGGAACGACCTCCTCGTTGTCATAATTGTGATTACGTAATAATATTATTTGTGAATAATTAGTTATCGATTTATATGATAAGGAAATATTTATTTTATGTGGATATAAATGATGGATATATTTATTTTATGTGGATATAAATGAAAGAATAAATGCGAGAGGTATTTTATCGAAGATTTTACCGGAATAGAAATGTTAAAATCGTCCAGTATATGGATTTCGGTATTTTTCTCGATTGGAATTTGGAAAAAGTTTCTTCAGAAAGTTGTAGAGAATTAAATTTCTATGAAAACACATGAGATTCAATTTTCTCGATAAAGGGCTATTTATTATGAATTGTTGAAGTTTTGAAAATAAAATATTTTTATTAAAATATGGTGGGCCCCACTTTTTGTTGGTGAGTAATGAAATGTCTTTGGAATTTATTTTCAAAAGTGGTGGGCTTGAATAGTAGTTGAGTAAAGCCAACAGTGTAAAGAAAGTTAATAGCTATAGCGTTCTAAGCATTTTCCTATAAATAGGTGCTTAGTTAGAATTGAAAATCACACATTATTATACCGGAATATCGAAGTCAGGAAACAAGTTTTTCTCTTTTCTCTCTATATTATTGGCGTATTTTATGAGTATTTAGACACTTTGTTAGTTGCTATTCATCGGTCTGATTTTCTTTTTTATCTGTGATATAAATATTTCGTCGAATTGATGCACGATATTTTGAAGTAAAGGATGTTATTTTCTTCACTAATGATGTTATTCTTTCAATATCATTATCTGAGAAATATTAGTATGGATTTTATTGTGGAATTTCTACTTTTTGTGTATTAAAAAGGTTACTATTCACGATATCTGATACATTATTCATGAATCTGGCAACATTCACAGAGACAAGAACTGGGGAGGGGAGATGGGGACTTTTTCGCTAGAAAAATTTAATTTTCTTCTTTTGTCCAAGATGTCTATTATGGTTACTATCTTTGATTGTATTCTATCTCTCATAATTTTTTTTATATTGAGATGTTGTCAACTGTGGCTCAATTATTAGAGCGAGATAATGAGTATGCCTAATCGAGGGACCACAATCGTGGTCATAATCTATGGATGTTAAATACCTGAGCGATGATAACCAATGAGAGGAGAAGAATATAGACAAAAGCTAAGAACCACTCTGGGTGGTAATCGTGACCATGATAATAGGAGAGGTGAGTCAAGTGAAAATTTCAGAAAGAGGAGATTCAACAATGACGGGAAGACATCAACAGCAGCACCATCACAAACAACAAATTCTAGGGGAGGAGAACGACCGCCAGTTAGATTCTATAGATGCGGAGAGGAGGGACACATAAGTCCAAATTGTTCACAGCCTTCCAAGGTGTGTTTCAGTTTTGGAAAAGACGATCATATAGCCCGATTTTGTCTGGTTTAGAAGTCAAGTCCAGCTGGGAAGGAAACTACGGACAAAACAAAGTCAGTGGTTCAAGGGAGGGCGTTTGTCGTGACTGGCCAAAACGCGAGAAACCCGAACGAGGTGATCACGGGTAAGCTAATCATAAACTCTTGCGAAGTTTATACCTTATTAGATACCGATTCTACCCATTCTTTTATCTCTCCTGCTTGTGCTCAACGTTTAAACTTGACTCCGGAGAAATTAGAACTTGACTTATCTGTTGAGAATCCATTAGGAGAAACTTTCATTACATCTACTATTTATAAATCTTGCTTGATTCAAGTTGGAACCATAACATTACCTGCTGATATTATTTCGTTGAAAATTCTTGCATTTGATGTGATTTTAGGGATTGATTGGTTAACCACGCATCATGCTAAAATTAGTTGTTTTCGTAACGTTATTAGTTTTCATATTCCTAGCCAACCTATTATGGGAATACAAACAACCAAACCATTAAAGTCAATCACTGTCATATCAAACCATAAAGCTATTCATTTATTGAAAAACGAATGTCAAGCTTTCTTAGCCCATGTCACTGACTTGAACAAAAACACGTCAGATTTGAATAATATTTCTGTTGTTAGTGAATTTCCTGACGTATTTCCTGAAGAACTTCCCGGTCCACCCCCAGAACGTGAAGTTGAATTCTTTATTGACCTTGAACCTTGTACAAAGCCCATTTCTAAAACCCCATATCGAATGGCTCCTAATGAACTTCAGGAGTTAAAGGTCCAACTACAGGAGTTGTTGGACATCGGTTTCATTCGTCCTAGTACATCTCTTTGGGGTGCTCCTGTGTTATTCGAAAAGAAGAAAGACGGGAGTATTCAACTTTGTATTGACTACCGAGAATTGAACCATGTCATTATTAAGAATAAGTATCCGCTACATCGCATAGATGACTTGTTCGACCAGTTGCAAGGAGCACAATTCTTATCAAAGGTCGATCTTCATTCTGGATATCATCAGCTGAAGATTAAAACTGAGGATATTCCAAAGACTTCCTTCAGAACTCGGTACGGGCATTATGAATTCTTTGTCATGTCTTTTGTATTGACTAATGCTCCTACTACTTTCATGGATATGATGAACTGTGTGTTCAAAGAATATTTGGAACAGTTCGTTGTTGTCTTTATTGATGACATCCTCATCTATTCCAAAAGCCGTGAAGATCATGAGCGTCATTTGAAGCTGGTACTGTAAAGGCTTCGTGATAACAAGTTATATGCCAAGCTGAAGAAATGCGAGTTCTAGCTTAAGGAAGTAGCATTCCTTGGGCACGTGGTGTCAAAAAATGGAGTATCTGTCAACCCGGCGAAGATTGAAGCAATACAAAGTTGGGAGAAACCGAAGTCGGTGACCGAAGTACGTAGTTTTCTGGGCTTAAGCTGGTTATTATCGGAGATTCATGGAAGGATTTTCTCGAATCGCTACTCTGGTAACGCAGATGACTCGTAAAGATACAAAATTCGATTGGAGTGAGGATTGTGAGAAGAGTTTTCAAGAACTCAAGAGAAAACTCATTTCAGCACCTGTTCTGACAATACCATCTGGTTCGGATGGATTTGTTATCTACAGTGATGCTTCAGGCAAAGGGTTAGGATGTGTTCTCATGCAACATGGGAAAGTCATAGCCTATGCCTCGCGACAACTCAAAGAATATGAGAGGAATTATCCTACTCATGATTTGGAGTTGGCAGCAGTCATTTTCGCGTTGAAGATCTGGAGACACTACATGTATGGGGAGAAAGTGGAGATCTATACAAATCATAAAAGCCTCAAATATTTCTTCACCCGAAAGGTACTCAACATGCGGCAACGACGTTGGCTCGTATAGGTGTGCCTACCATTGGTGGAATTCTCCTACAACAACAGTTATCAGGCAAGTATAGGTGTGCCTGCATTTGAAGCATTGTATGGATGAAAGTGTCGCTCTCCAGTATGTTGGGATGAGGTGGGTGAAGCAACGTTGTTGGGACCAGAATTGGTACGGATAACTACAGAGAAGATCCCAATGATCCGATAACGTATACAAACGGTACAGGATCGACAAAAGAGTTATGCGGATCTTTATTGAAAGGACGTGGAATTTAATATTGTGGATCATGTATTATTACGTGTAACACCATGGAAGGGAGTTACAAGATTTGGAAAGAGATGAAAGCTCAATCCACAATTTGTCGGTCCATTTGAAATTCTTGACCGAATAGGAAATGTGCCTATAGACTCGCATTACCTCCAAGCATGTCTCGTGTTTATAATGTTTTTCCACATATCTATGCTTCGTAAATATTTAAAGACCCGAACCACATTATTGAGTTAAAACCGGACGAGATAGCCGAAGATTTAACGTACGAGGAGGTACCTGTTAAGATCTTGGATAGGAAAGAGCATGTCCTACGCACGAAGGTTATACCACAAGTAAAGGTTTTGTGGAGGCACTATGCTATTGAAGAAATGACCTGGGAGTTGGAATCAGAAATGAAAGTGAGGTATCCTCACCTTTTCGAAACACAAGGTAAGCACATCAATTTCGATGATGAAATTTCATAAGGAGGGGAGGTTGTAAGACCCCAACTTATTATAAATAAAATCGAACTTCCTCTATTTATTATTGTGAATAATAAGGTGTTAATTTGATATAAGGCTTTAGTTAAATGTGAAATGTGCAAATTTTGCAAAATAAGCAAGTGGTTATAAAATATTCATTGGGTCGGGAAATATTTGTTTGGTCGTGGAAATTTCTTTCTGTCGGGGAATATTTGTACGATGGCGCAACTATTTGTGGGCCCCATAACGGATAATTGTCGGATAAAGAAAATGACAAGTTTGAGTTTTTATAAATAACGGCGTAGTTGTTACCATTAACACTGTTCGAATACCTGGTGGTTAAAATACAATAATATGCGTGGTGGCACAGTAGCACACGGCATTGCACATTATTTTTGAATTATTGATTCTTACGTAAGAAGGCACTACTCAATAATTGTTACAAAGAATTCTTGTTCAATTTTTTTTATTGATTCAATAATTCTTTGCATTGATATTTTATATTATTGTTGTTCAATAATTGTCACTGCATAGTATCTCCATTATCAGATCAATAATTCATATTATTTGAATAATATTATTAGATAGCATTATTGGCAATGTCTAAGAAATTTCTATCTAGGAAAGGGGTTTGGTCACCTATTTGCGCGCCAATAAGGAGAAATCCTTATCGGAAAGCCCCTTCTTTCTTGAGAACGACTTGGTTGTCATAATTGTGATTCTGTAATATTATTTGTGAATAATTAGTTATTGATTTATATGATAAAGAAATATTTATTTTATGTGGATATAAATGATGGACATATTTATTTTATGTGGATATAAATGAAGGAATAAATGCTGAGGTATTTTATCAGTATTTTGTCGAAATAGAGGTGTTGAAAATCGTCCGTAAGTGGATTTCGGGTATTTTCTGATTGGAATTTGGAAAAACTTTCTTCTACAAAGTTGTAGAGAATTAAATTTCCTACGGAAAGAACATGAGATTCGAATTTTTCTTATAAAAGGGCTATTTATATTGAATTGTTGATGTTTCAGAAAATAAAATATTTTTATTAAAAATATGGTGGGCCCCACTTTTGGTTGGTGAGTAATGAAATGTGCTGGAATTTATTTTCAAAAGTGGTGGGCTTGAATAGTAGCATGTAAAGCCATCAGGTAGCAGGTTAGTCTGCTATGGCGTTCTAAGCATTTTCCTATAAATATGGTGCTTAATTAGAATTGAAAATCACACTAGAAATAA